>JAYMSW010000450.1:0-22652 GCA_036897725.1 Erodium texanum | reverse complement strand
GTGGAGGATATTGATAAGATGATTGAGTTGAACGGGCGTGCCAACGTGGCGGACATGTTCCCGTGGCTTCGGAGGTTCGATCCTCAGGGGATAAAGAGGAAGATGGGGAGATACATGAAGAGAGCTCTGGAGTTACCGAACACTTTCACTAAGGATCGCCGGAAGGAGATGTCGTCGGCCGCCGGAGACATGTCGGAGAAAAGGAAAGATTTTTTGGATGTCATGTTGGAGTTCCAAGGGAGCGGGAAGGAGGAACTAGCTTCATTTTCGGACAACCAAATCAGCGTATTTTTGCTAGTACGTATTTTTTATCCCCATACTATATATATTTTACATTAATTAATTAACAATCTTAAAGAGTATAAGAAAACTTAGGTTTTGGCTTCTATTCTTTAGACCTAATCTTATATCTTTTTGATGTAGGATTTTGATAAGGAGTGTGTAATTATTATCTGCACACATTAGTCTGTTATAATAGTAAGCTCACTTTGTGTAATATCAATTTTGAAGTCTGGACCCATTTTATTTATGTTTTAATTTAGAATCGTTTTGATACAGACAGTAAATGAGTCATTCAATTTGAACTGGTCTGTTTATATATAGACTGGGCTTTATATATTAATATTGTTTTAGGTTATACACAAATTAAAGGCTTGAATTAAACTTTCGCTCTGAACAACTTCGAAACTTCATAAAAACTTTAAATTAATAAAAACTAACCTACGTGTGAAAGAAACAGTTAAGAAGTGGTTAACAAGACTAACTAAAGTCAACAATCCTTTGGGCCTTGGTGAGTATTACGGGCAGTATGGGTGGGTTGGTTCATAACGGTTTGAAAATATTTAATCCACTATAACCGAATTATCTATAACAAGTAAAATTTTAAAATAAAGATGGAATACCTGGGAAATAAAAAAATAATCATATAAATTATTAAAACCGGTAGGTTTAATGGTCAATCACTTGATCCTGGTCCCTAGAACCAAGATTCAAATCTCAACAACGGTATCAACACCTACTTGTTCTCTGTTGTATAAATAAGGTTCATAGCTACATATACTTGATACACAAAAGTACAGATAAAAACCATATAAATTACATTCTATAACTTTTTTCAGGAATTATTCATGGCTAGTTCGGATACAAGCAGTGCATCCATTGAATGGGCGTTGGCAGAATTATTACGCAACCCAGAAGTGATGAGAAAAGTCAAAGCAGAGCTGAACCAAGTCGTGGGTCGAAACCGAAAGCTAGAAGAGAGTGACATGGACAATCTTCCATACCTTCAGGCCGTGCTAAAAGAATCTATGCGTTTACACCCCCCAGTTCCACTCTTAGTACCGAGAAGGGCAATCCACGACACCAAGTTCATGGGATACGATATACCGAAAGGCACACAAGTCTTTGTGGACGTTTGGGGAATTTCGAGAGATCCTAAAGTTTGGGATGACGCGATGTCGTTCAAGCCTGAGAGGTTTTTGGGGTCATCTATAGACTATAAGGGTCAACATTACGAGTTGACCCCGTTCGGGGCTGGTCGGAGAATGTGCTTCGGAAGTTCTCTGGCTCATCGGCTTGTCCACCTCATTTTAGGAACATTGTTGCACGAGTTCGATTGGGAAGTTGATGGGGAAGTGGATATGGAGGAACGTTTAGGGTTTACTATGAAGAAGCTCAATCCATTAGTGGGCGTGCCTAAAAAGTGCATCTAAACCCTCGTCTACGTTTCTTTTTATGAATTTGTGTGTAGTAATGAAAACTTTAGATAAAATAAAATAAAAAATAGTTATATGTAATTTCTCTTTCGTAATAATAAAGAATTAATTTAACCATTTATACCTTTTTAATATACAAAGTCGAGTCTCAAATAAAATAATAGCTAATAATATTTCGACTACATTGATGATCATGTGATATGACGGAACGGGGCTAGGTAGGATGGGATTGATAGGGATGGAAAAAAATCATTGGACCAGTGAAATGGATCGCAATCGGCCGGCACTGGCACCGACTGTTTTTCAGCCGGTTTGGACGAGAAAATCTAAGTACCATCAAAGGTATTGGCAGAGGATAGTAAAGAGACTCAAAACCATCGGTTAATCGAGAATTACAGATAGCGACACTCTTCCTCATCTTATGTATCTGATTGGAGTGAGCATGGTATATCCTAACACATATGTACCCTATAATATACAGATATTGTAACATCTATTGCTATATTGTGTACTTGATGTACTTGTATGTTTTTTTTTTTAAATCTTAAATGTGGAAGCTATTTTAAATTTTATTATTTTTTCACGAAAAGCTTCATTTGATCATAGGCCCATCTGAGCAAAAGCTTCCCTTTGCTGCCCATTAAGCTTCATGGAGATAGGCCTTCTTGTTGGGCCGATCATTGGGCCCAACAACTCAAATTCGGCCCATCATATAACCATTGGGCCCACATATTTTTTTTCCCTTTCTTCCTATAAATGTACTGTATAATTGGAGTAGCATATTTTCAACAGTTTGGTCTATGAAAAAGACCTGAAAGGTTTGATTATGAGCAATCATGATTAGCAAACCTCAACTAAAACAAGATAGATGAAAATGAAGGAGTGCCATAAGCCCATATCAAAGCTCTGTAGAATAGAAAGATACATAAGACAAGGAAATTCAACTTAGGATATATGATTAATATGTAATAATTTCCATGAAAACCATACCTCACCTTAACCCAAAGTAACAACATTATATATTACCTAAAACTTCAGTTTGGTTGAGTTCTTGCATTAAAAGTGAGTATATAATCATGATGCAATCTCTCACCTTAAAAGGTGGGATACTCGATGTATCAGTTGCAACATCTCACAAGCCGATATATAAATAAATTTATTATTTATCATAATTTTCCTTCGAGAATATGTATTCACTTTTGTTTTTGAGCTACATATTGATAAAGATAGTGTTACATTTTTCCACTATATTTCTACGTGCTAGTCTTCCTAGCTAAGATACTTGAGCTAATAACATGTAAATAATCCATATATATTACGGTTCATTGTTCATAATAGATTAATCCTCGATGAAATGCACATTTTGTTAGTTTACAAATAAATCTATAAAAATAAATAATATTGCTTAAAATATATAGTAAGCTTATATAAGACGCTTATCTTTTTTCGCTTTCATTTTCTAATTCATTCTAATAATTGAATTTATTGATTATAAGAAATTATATAAGCTATGATATCATGTTGAATCTCTCGTCACATCAATTTCTTTTTAATCTAAACAATTTTACACATCCGTTTGAAATAGAAACTTTCCACATTAAAAGAACATGCGACACTTCAACCATTAAAATATGAGTTTAGGTACATGGTTACTAATCATTTTGTGAAAAATCTGCATAATCCATCTTAAACGTAAGTGAAAGAAACAATTTATTAAGGTGTGAAATCTTTTGAAACTTAGTAAATTACAAATTGGGTTATAAAATGATTAGCCCACCAACTTTCTTTTATGCAGATCAACTCCCACAAAATGACATGGGAATGACAGAAGATACACATATATATTTTCATTCTCGCAGTTTAGAATTATAATTGATATATTAAGTTTGGAGTGAGTTTACTCATCAGAATTGGTCGAATGGTTAAGAGGATTATTTTATCTTAGGATAGGTACAAATATATATCTATTTCGACTTTTCATTTACAATAATTTCCCGCAATCGATTTTTGTGTGCCAAATTTTGATCCAAGATGGCTTTTTCGTTGCAAAAAGTCCCCTAAAAGTTTCATATTCCATTACAAAACACTAACTTTGTTAATTTTTTATGTAAAATGTCTAAAATGCCCCTCACAATTCATCAGAATTTCACCTTAACCTTCCACCGTCGGCAACCGCTGTTGCCACCGCCCGCCGGCACCGGCCACCACCATCGGCCATCTTTTAGGGTTTAATTTTAGCGTTTGGGTTCAAGGTTGAGAAGGGTATTTTGTCCCATTTTGAAGAAAAAAAATGAACCATTTTCCATCCAAATTGACGGTTTAGAGGACTATTTGCAACGGAAAGTCATTTTGGGTGAGGTTTTAGCACAAAAAGTCGATCACGGGGAGTTGTTGCAAATGAAATGTTGAAGTGAGTACATACATGTACTTACCCTTTTTATCTTTTAGTTGTTTAGATTCGAATTCCGACGGACACAATAAAGTGTTAGCTGCGTCTAACTTAGGTGTGCATTTATTGCGTTGTTAGTGTAGATTTATTGTACTGTCAGATCTGTTCTGCTTGTTAAGTAGTACGCGAGTTATATTCTCATTCAAAACTGACTGTAAGAATTATTATTCTCACAAAATCTAAAGCAATTATAATATTATGGCTTTACACACTCAATAATTCATATATAATATATGCGACATTTATTTTTTTAAATGAATAGTAAATTTAGTTATATAATATTAAAACTTTGCATATCATAGTCAAATTCCAAAAAGAATATACATTTTTTTGTTTGTAAAAATACTATAAAATTATTAGGTTATTACGTGATTCACATGACCGACACTAGTTATAGGAAAACAAGGTAGTTCGAAAATTAGGAAATTGTATTATATTAACCCAATGGCTAGATCTTTGGATCATGCAAAAGGTCAACGATCTTATTAAAGTCTACATCGGGTGTTGATTTATAAGATGGTTTAATTAATATACATATGAGGTGTGGTGTCTACTTCAAACACAAAACACAATTATCGACATCACATTCACAAACTTATATTATTTTGTGAGGTGCAGGAACTATCTAGGAAGCATAAAATGGAAGATGAAATGTAACATCAAGTTCCACATGTGTAATCACTCACCATCTTTTCTTTTTAGCTCAAAACAAATAATGAAGTCATTATTATTGTAAAAAAAATAGTATTAGTCACATAGTTTTTGAAGAAAAAAACATGTATTTTGTTATTGTTAGATGTGCTTTGAATCGATAATGATTGGAAAATTATTAAGAGGTTCAGGGGAAGTAATTTCCGGTTATCAATAGTTTTATGGGTGTTAAATTATTTGATTCGGGTATGAAATTACTATAAATAATAATCAATTACACACCTACTTGTATTTGTGTGTGATAATGTATTACGAAAATTTAACGACTATATTTTTTTTTATCTTCATTAGATATGTGATTATTAATTTAAACACTTTCTCTCACATTTCTTATACATAGATTTCCTATAATATTTTACTTTATATACTTCTTTTGCATATAGATTATAATAACACTACAGTTTTACGTATATATCAAAGTTCACAAAAATTAAGACAAAAGAAAACTTACAAACATAAACTCAAATAGATCAATGATTTATAAGATCAGAGCGATGAACATTCGATTAAAGACTTTATCACTAGCTGTTCATTGTAAATCATATCAATTGACTAAATTATTAGAGTTTGATTGAATACGCTTATAGTATTGAATCTCTTTCAAACTTAACTTTTTAAGAAATAAAGGAAAAAAGAAGCTCTTATATGATTATATAATATAATAAAACAAAACAAAAGCATGTCGAATCTATACCTTTAAACCTGAAAAAGAAGAGGCAGTATAGCTACTAGCTACCGAACATTAACCTTGTATAATTATAGTCTCTACCGACACACAACCTTAACTTGTTTTCTTTTGTGACCTTCTAAAACGAAATCGAATCAAGAAAATTAAAATAACCAACCTCTAAACAAAAGCTTTTCATGTGGACTTTTGTGACAAGTTATTATTATTTTTTTATTGAAATCTTTATTGGAGTTAGTTGAATTAGAATATATATATAATTTAGTATGACTAACTAAAAGGATTAAATTAATTACTACTGAAACTTGTTCTTAAAGAAAGCCGTTTTAATACAGTTGATTGTGTACAGTTGGGTATAAACAATGTATGATTGAGAAAGGAATATTCCAGCATATGAAACATGCTAATTTCACTACAAAATATTGTTCATGATTCATTGTCATTTGTAGCATTAGTAACATTTATTGTATTTAAGGTAGTGACAAGAACTTAGGACTTAACATTATTAGAGAAAAGGAAAGATGGAGGATTTTTAATATACTCAAATGTTTATTGTTTCACTAAATAATCACTATCTTTAATTTTTAAAGTAGAAACTCATATAATTCATCAAGAGAAAAAGAAGGGATAGTTGTAAAAAAGTATCATAAGATATTCACTTTTTTTGTTGTTGTAAATATTACCTCTTTTTCGATAATTACAAAAAAGCGTTCTGAACAATAATTATTCTACCCTTTGAAAACAAAAAATGAATATATCCTAATTTTCTTTCTATTTGTACGTATAAAGAACAAGAAAATTATAGATAAAGACGTTATTTTAAAATAAATTTATACAAAGTATAATAAACAATTCATTATAATTATATATAAAATATATATATACCATTTACAAAAAGTGAATACAACATAAACTTTTTTACAATTATCTCAGAAACAATTTTACCATTAAATCCCACAAATAAAAATCTCATAAAAATCCTGATGATTGTAAAGCTGAGGGCAATATGCTTCAAAAGTATATATATGATCCTAATTATTGTAAAGGGAAATAAAGTTAATTATTCTGATCCTCGTTGGACATGTGATAATACATGTGAAGTGTATATAAGAGGCTTTCTCCATCTGCAACAATCATTGGCGATATGGCCGATCTGTGTAATATTTGTAAACATTGCTTCTTACTCTTAGTTGTTTTATTCTTTTTGTACCTTATCTTATAAGTGATTAACACTAAATGATCCAAACAAGTGGTGCAACATTGTTTCTATATATTCTTTTTATTTACCAATTAAAATCATAAAAGTAAGATTAATCATTAGGGTTCGAATTCTGGTAGGGACAGTAACACTTATTATTATTTATAATTGTTTGTGTTAAATTATCTTATGTATACATTTGATATACCGACCTAATTCAGAGTATATAATGTTACTGACTTGTTTTTAACGACCAATAATTCAATATGTATATCTTCATTATTAATATATAATATTATGTTAATTACAAGAACAAAAAAAAATAATCTTAAACTAAGAGTATAATTGCACCCATCAAGGTTAACCTTGTAGTTAAGGGAGTTAAGACTATTAGTCACCAGGGATTGAATCTTGGTGGGTACAATAATATTAGGATTTGAGTTGTTTGTCTTAGGTTATTCTATCCGTGTATTTTGTGTATTGTCTTATCCGATTTGGTTGTTAAGCAACACGCAAGTTATTATGTTCATTCAAAACTGATTCCAAGAATTGTTATTCCCACCAAATTTAGAGTCTGTAATGTTATTGTACTGTAATATTACTATCTTACATAGTACGATCAATAATTTAATATATATATTCTCCATGATTAATATATATTATGTGTTAAAATTTTCAACAAAAAAATAAAGTAAAATTGCCATGAGTTGAGTTGCATTAAACATATATAAATGTGTAAAATAGAAGCAAGACAATTTCACATGATGACATATAATTATATAATGTATTTCCTATTGTATGTAATTGATTAGTTTATTAGGTTGCTATTTGGACGTTAATGATTGGTATTAATGGTGAGGGGAAGCAGGCTAATTAAAGAAATTAAACCCAATTAAGAATTAAAAAAAATGCAATAAATATAAGGTGTGATTGATACAACAGCTCAACGGCTGGGGCAGCTCAACGGTCCAACTTGTCCAGCTGGCTTCTGAGGCTGTGACACTGTGACTGTATCACTCTCTCCAATAATATGATATTTCTATGGCAAGCAATACAGTGAAGTACGATCCACAGCTTCTTATGAAGCACATGCATATTTCATATTTCTTATGCAAAATAGTAGCTTTTGGATGGTGACAACCGCACTAGTTTTGTGTTTTTGTCGCATTTAAATCACATTTTCATTTGTGTTAAAACTCGATTCAAGGTTAAGGCTTAAATAGTTTGTAAATAGAGATAATAAAATCAGTTATATGTTCTTGTCGTATTTTAAATTATATTTTTACCTATCATGGTTAATCCAATAGTTAAGAGAGTTAATTTTTTTAGTCATCAGGGTTTGAATTCTGACGGGCATAATAATGTTATTATTTGCAGTTTTTTTTGTATTATTTGCATCTCTTTGTCTTGAGTTATCCTATGATGCGTCATTGTGCGATGTTTGGTCCGATCTGGTTGTGAAGCGATACGGGAGCTATGCTCATTCAAAGTTTACGGCAGAAATTATTATTTCCATCAAGTATGTAATCTGTAATATTACTACAGAATCTATAATAATATTATATTATATAGTACGATCAATGCTTCGAAGTATATATCTTCATAGTTAATATATAATATAACTTATAAAAAAAAAATTCAATTTTATTTATGTTAAAACTTAATTCAGGTTAAAATTTAGGTTTGAAAAGTAATTATTATTTTATATGGATAACAAACATATGAGTATGCAAAATAGCACAATTTGATTATTATTGCCTCAATGTCTAGCAAATATTATTATCGTATTGAGATATATCTAGCTAAAAAAAGATAAAACGGATAGATAAAAGAGGATATGTCAACTCTCAGTCTCTATTCGGACGAATGAATATTTTTCTAATAACTATCTTGAATTTTAAATTTAACATTTTATTGCCCTGAATTATCAAAGTCTAATGTTTTATTAATTGAATTTTACAAATGTCTATTTTGATTTTTATAAATATTTTTTACTGACGGCGTAACTGAGTAATGTAGCAAAGTGTTGCACTTTAAAATACAAAGTAAAGATTTGCAAAACATTCATAATTTCAGGTAGTAGAATATCATTTTTCCGATAAAAAAACTAAGGATAACAGTAATAACAAAAATATTAGGGACCATATCGTAAATTTAATTAGAAAAAGATCTTACTTATAACAGTAATAGTAAAAGATAGTACAACCCTTGATCGTGAGAGGCCTCTCAAATTCAGAGCCTACCCCATTCAACGCAACGGAGACAACAACATCACGGTCTTTCGACCGAATTTAATTATAAAATGTGATAAATAAAAGATGTTTTCAGATGAACAATTTATAAAATTTAGACACGAAATTAATTTTTAATGTGTAATGACTTGACATCAGATTAAGTTTTTTAGATTTTTAGATTATATTATTATTATTATTTTGATACAATGTAGTCTGCCTATATCGTATATCTCAAAAGATATACGTATATGCTCTTGGTCGCATGTAGCTGACTTCTTCACACCTTAATATGTAAGGACTCGAGACACCGAAAAGCGATGTTTTAAACGTTAGACCTAGTCTGACAACATCACTAGCCTACGCAGGGACTAACTCCAGACCTCGTTGTCCCCGGAAAACAACGGGGCTGGCACTTAACACCAGCTAACCTGGCCGCTACACCAGATGACTGGTAATCAAGACCAGACACTAGCAGCTAAGCCAACAAACAACAAAACATCAAAAGTAAATACAAACGCTTTCACTGACACTCTCGAGTAGTCCTCAGGACCGGGGTAGCACGACGATCGGACTAACAGTTGGCACATCTGGCAGACTAGGGCGCACCTACGAACTCGCAAACCAGTACTCTGGGCAGACGACGACAAGAACCGAGGAGTAAACGACCTGACCACTGGATCTCTGGGACGGCAGATCTACCTTGCTCCAGGACCTTCCGAACGACGACCATCGCCAACCGGCAGGAGCAAGCTAGCCAGGCACAAATCTTACCCGACCTAACTCGTCTAGCACGACATTTTCCGGTAGCCGAACAGGAGCACAACAGTACAACTTCGACGTCACGGATTTAGGCGACTGTTGCTTACACGAGGAGATGGCAGAGCAGCTTCGGCTCAACCAAGAACCGCCGAAGCAAAGGGGAGGGGTGTTGGAGTCTCCCCGACCCAGCCAGCCTCGACAACGATAGATCTACATTGCCCGTGTACTGGCAGAACAGATCTACGCATCATGTCGGCCGGATTTGCTACCGAAGAGGTCATCACCTCTACAGGGAAAGGGGGGGAGTGGGAAGGATAGGGGGAGGGAGCTCGGCAACTCCTCTCCCACTGTCATCGACGTCTGTTACGCTAAGGTTTTTTTGTGTGAGAATAGGTTTGAGAGAGAAGATAAGGTTGCAGATCTTCGTTTAGATTTATATTATAAATTAAGATTCAAATAAATTGTCAAGTATCACCTTAACCAAATAAAATGCTAGAAGGCATAATAAAAACCAAACACCTAATACCAAGTTTTAAATGTAAGTTTGTATCGTTAAATTCAATTAATAACATTTTGTTACGTAACTTCGCACATCCCTAAAACATCCTCGATTAAAAAAAAGGTGACAGATACGCCCCCACAGACACAGTTAAATATTTTCAGACAAACATTTCCATAAATAAATAAAACACTCCTCACAAACCATTTTTTTTTTAAAACAATTATTTTGATCCGGTACATATTAAGCTTAAAAAAAGTTAATAATCACCCTAATTACATAATCATTTCAAGTGTACTCAATTAGGTCTAAAACAGGAATGGGTAGGACCACCGCCGGCGGCAACATTTCCGGCGAACGTGACGTCTCGGGCAACGATAAGTTTTTTACTCTACTGCATTTACTTTTTACCCTAAAAGCCCAGCATTTTTGCTGGTTGGAATAGTCAATCACACATTAAAAACAGAGGACAAAGAAAACAGAGTAATATAAATTGACACTCACTGCTTCTCCTTTTTGCTTATTCCATTGCTTCTTCTTCTTCAACCTCTCTCTCTCTCTCTCTCTCACACACACACACACACACACATCATGCATTGCTGTTCTGCTTCTGCTCTCTGTTGATCACAGAAGCAAGAACAGCTCCGTGCCCAGATCTAGCACTCCTAATTACCCGCCATTGTTGCAGCTTCGATTTATTTTCTCCTATAAATGGATCAGATTTCGGCGGCGAATCTTCTTCCCGAGTCCTTCAAAGGGACCGGAGACGAGTTCTCAACGCAAATGGGTATGGTCTGGGCCCAGATCAAAGCTCCATTGATAGTCCCTCTCCTGAGGATCGCAGTATTCTTATGCTTAGTCATGTCGGCGGCTCTGTTCGTCGAGAGGGTCTATATGGCCGTCGTCATCGTCCTCGTCAAGCTATTTGGTCAGAAACCGGAGAAGCGTTACAAATGGGAGCCGATTAAAGACGACGAAGAGCTCGGAAACACGGCTTATCCTATGGTTCTTGTTCAAATCCCAATGTACAACGAAAAAGAGGTCCCTTTTAAGCTCCGTCCTTTTCGCTTCGATTTCGTCGGTCGATTAATCTCCTTAATCTCCACAATTGGTTTTTATTTTCTACAGGTCTATCAGCTCTCCATCGGAGCTGCATGCGGGCTCTCATGGCCGACCGACCGGATCATCGTACAAGTCCTCGACGATTCAACAGACCCAACAATCAAGGTACGATTTTGACTTGTGGGTCGTGACCCGTTTGGCTTGAATCGGCGATGAAAGTGACGATTTTTTTGTGGGTTTTGTTTTTTTTTTTTTTGAAGGATTTGGTGGAGGTGGAGTGTAGGAGATGGGAGAGCAAAGGGATTAACATTAAGTACGAGATTAGAGACAACAGGAACGGCTACAAAGCCGGAGCTTTGAAGGAAGGCATGAAACGGAGCTACGTTAAGCAGTGCGACTACGTTGTCATCTTCGACGCCGACTTTCAGCCGGAGCCGGACTTTCTCTGGCGGACCATTCCGTTCCTCGTCCACAACCCTCAGCTGGGACTGGTTCAGTCTCGCTGGAAATTCGGTAATAATTTTGATTTTTTATATATGTTTTTTTAATGATAAAAACACGAGTTTTTGTAAATTCTAGGTTGTTTCTCGAACGAGAAGTTGTCGGTAGGTCTTTTGTGTTAGGTGGGCCCCATAGGGATGGTGCTGCCACGTGTACAGCTTTGATCTTTTTTAACAACCACATGGGACTAGCCTAGCTAGACTGTTTTGTTGTCCGAATTTAGGTCAACTTGTCAAGTTCCTATTGTCTGAAACCTATAACTTTTTTTACTAAAAATAAGTACCTATACTAAAAGCAGGAAAATCCTCAGAGACCATTCTCGTTAGGAAGCTAGTGGAGTGAAACGACAAAAACTTGATTAAAACGACAATGTCTAATGAATGGTCGTGAAAGTTTGAGTACCACGAAGGAGATTGGAAATGATGTGTTCTCCAATAGGTCATGCTTTTAACTAGTGATAATAAAAATCTAGAATATTTGTCGGACTAATATTTACTATTGTTGTTATACATTTTAAAACTCAAACATATAACTGAAAGTTTCACCTAATAACAAAATACGTATGTTTTATATGATCATACTTGTGGCAGATATAATTGATTTTTGTGAATTTTTTAATGGTAAATAGTTTAAAGACAACAAAACCCAACATTTTTGTTTTGCTGATAAAGCTGTGATGTAAGAAGAATGTTTATTGACTTGGAAGGGAAGCAACACATTGTGGGGGTAGATCTGTCCCAGGATCTCTATCATGAGTATGGAACAAGAAAATGAGTGTATGTCTGTATCTATACGTGTACGTATATGTGTATGTCTGAGCATCAGAGAATGTGTAGAGGGGCATATCTGTCTTTTCATGTGTTAAACCCAGCAGCTACATGTGCAAGCTTAATGGTGGACCTTAATGCTCTCAAGTCACTATCTGTCACTTTGCTCTCATGGAACTGTGGACTTTAATTTTATATGCACATTTTTTTATAACAATGTGTGATCATTATTATCAGTCATATATATAGTAGCTGCCAGCTAAGTGAATGACGTGGCAATGGTTTTCCGAGCGGTTTTGCAGTCAATGCCGATGAGTGCTTGATGACGAGAATGCAAGAAATGTCTTTGGATTACCATTTCACGGTGGAGCAGGAAGTGGGCTCCTCCACCTACGCCTTCTTCGGCTTCAACGGTAAAACTAAAACCCCTCTTTCAAGTTACCGTTGTTTAAATGTGTTACTTTACAAATTTGAAAATTTAAAATTAACAGTAACTTTTATGTTGATTCAGGGACGGCCGGTGTGTGGAGAATTGCCGCCCTTAATGAGGCCGGAGGCTGGAAAGACCGGACCACCGTGGAGGACATGGATCTCGCTGTCAGGGCGAGCCTCAAAGGGTGGAAATTTTTGTACCTCGGTAACGTCAAGGTACGATAAAACAGTCTAATTAATTATTAAGGTTCAGGCCACGATTACAATACAGTCAGTTTAGAGTTTTATGATTTGCACGTTCTATAGGTGAAAAATGAATTGCCAAGTACATTTAAGGCCTACCGGTTTCAACAACATCGATGGTCATGTGGTCCTGCTAATCTTTTCCGGAAAATGGTTATGGAAATAATGAGAAATAAGGTTAGTTTGTACCTAATTCATGTTCTTGACTGCGACTTGAAGAGTGTAAAAAGTTAATCAAATCGTTAAAACTCTTTTTTCATGTCTTGTTGTAGACCGTAACTTTGTGGAAGAAGGTTCATGTGATCTACAGCTTCTTCATTGTTCGGAAAGTCATAGCACATATCGTCACGTTTGTTTTCTACTGCGTCCTGCTTCCGGCGACCGTTTTGGTTCCGGAGGTCGAGGTGCCGAAATGGGGTTCTGTTTACATTCCATCTATCATTACCATTCTCAACGCAGTGGGAACTCCGAGGTATGAACATAGTTTGGTCCGAAGACATTGGAGTCCGATGAATCTTTGTCGGTTCCTAAGCTAAGGTTGCTTATGTTGTAGGTCGTTCCACTTGATGGTGTTTTGGATCTTGTTTGAGAATGTCATGTCGCTTCACCGCACCAAGGCTACATTCATCGGATTGTTTGAGGCCGGTCGAGTCAACGAGTGGATCGTTACTGAGAAGCTCGGAGATGCTCTCAAGGCTAAACCCTCCTCGAAAGCGCCCAAGAAGCCTAGGTTCAGGCTCGGAGAAAGGTATGGATTGCCAAATTCTATGTATATATATGTACGGGGATCAGAACCAGCAACGACCTATGTCACTTTATTCACATACCTTGATTTCATATTTTACGTATTACTATCCAGTTCAGCAATATGATTTGTATACAGAACCAACGATAGAGACTTGATATAATGAGTATCTGATCGATCGTTGAATCTAATCGAGTTTATGTGTCAATAGGGTTCATTTGCTAGAGCTTGGAGTTGGGGCATTCCTGTTCTTCTGTGGTTGCTATGATGTTGCATTTGGGAAGAACCATTACTTCCTATACTTGTTCATCCAAGCAATGGCATTCTTCATCATGGGTTTTGGATACATTGGCACTTTTGTTCCCAACTCTTAGTGAGTTCCTGAAGGCAACGCGCATTGTCCTATACGCGCGGTCTTTCATAAACAACGGTTGATGCGGTGTTTTTACACAATTTTTCGATTTTGGATTGTAAAAAGGGTGCGGGGAGAGAAGAAAAGGTCGGTGATTCTTTCAATATGATCCTAGAAGTGGGTTGGTTCCCTTGTGAATATTCAAGAGAAAAGGAAAATCAGGGGTTTTAACTCCCAATTTAGGTAGGTAAAAACAGTATTTGTTTGTTGAGCAGTGATTTGTAGATTTTTACTTTTATTTGGCTTTGGTTGAGATTTGTTTTCATAAGAAATAAATTGGTTATTGATGGGAAAAGTTGAAATGTTTCATACTCTTGAGAGGCTTGTTCATATAAAAGTTGAGTATTAATAAATAGAGATCTTAAAATATTTATTGAGTGATTAATACATTCATAGATTTTTACACCGGATTTTAAGAATGTATCAATACTCGCATAGACTTACTAAAGAACATAAATCACCAAATGTTGTAATCCATAGCCTCCCATCATATTAGTCATTGATTAGAATGATAATTGAACTCGATTAGGTTGAATCTCACTTAAAGTAAGGTCCACTATTAACTAATTGATCTGATGTTCAGATCCTGCTCAAAAAGGTTTGATTTATTACTTTTATCAATCAGACATGTCAAGGTAAAACATAAATAACAGTAGATAGACAAAGTAAATAATATTAGACAAGCTTAGAACGTTCCAATGGTTTAAATCTCACAAACTCCTTGAAGTCGTGGATTGGAACCTTATTGAATTGGGCAAGACATGATTATGGATAAATTATATATACGGATAGTAAAAAGAAATCATATTAGACCCACAAATTAATTAGTTCAATAAATTTGGGATCACCTTTTGAGTTATGGATCACTTACTTACTATTTCAGCACCCACCCTCGGTGTTTATTTGACATGGGTTCTTTACAAAGAGTTAACTTCTTGTGTAGAAAAAACTCTATCAAACCAATTAAAATATAACACATGAACTCTTATGTAAGGAGAAAAAAACTTTTTTCTCTCTTTCTATCCATAGTAAGAATCGGTATTACCAACATATTCCCAAAAACAATTTCGTCAGCGTTTATTTGATCTTTCTCTCGGACCGTACTTAGCAAGAACAACCCATGTTGTTCTAAGGATTTTGTAACGGACCAATGGCCCAGTTGGCTCAAGATCCGGGGACTTCAGGCCCATAGTGTATCAACCAGCATAATCTTATTGGGCTCAATCCAATTTATTAACGAAAAGTACCGCAAAAATGAAAAAAAGGAACAGAGACAAAGCTTTAAACCTCACTAAAATTACAGAACCTTGAGCATGTCCTCGGCGCTGCTGAAGGTGAAAGCACCACCTTCCTCCAGATTCAAGACCTTGACGACGCCATCGTCGGCCAAAAGCGCGTACCTCCTCGACCTCACGCCCAATCCGATGGCGTTGTCCCTCAGATCAAGCTCGCACCCAATGGCTCTGGTGAAATCTCCGTTCCCATCGGACAACAATAGCACCTCGTCGCCGATCTTCTGGTCCTCCTTCCACGCCTTCATCACGAACGCGTCGTTGACGGAGATGCACGCGATGGTGTCGACGCCTTTGGATTTCAGCTCGGCGGATTTCTCGATGAATCCGGGGAGGGGCTTCTGGGAGCACGTCGGAGTGAAGGCTCCGGGGACGGCGAATAGGATGGTTTTCTTCCCCTTGGTGAGATCCTCGACGGTGGTGACCTGGATCTCCCCGTCGGCGCCGAAGTAGGAGAGTGAGGTGTTGGGGAGCTTTTCTCCGACGGAGATGGCGGCGCGGACGGTGGTTCTGGAGAAATGGATCGGTTTCGGGTTGTGGCGGAGTCTGAGGGAGGGAGAGGCGGAGGAGACGGATCTGGGAGGGAGGAAGGAGGTGGTGGTGGGGGAGGAGAGAGAGAGGGAACCGGAAGGGGATAAGAAGATTCTAGAAACTGTAGCAGAAGCAGCCATTGTTGAAGATCGAGTGAGTGAAGAGCAGAGGTTCAAGCCTTTCCAGGTGTTCGATGAAATGCGCCAGAGAGATATCGATATTGTTGTGATAAGTTGGAGATTTGGGCGGATGAAGCAACGAGGGGTTGGAGGAGATTGTAAGGTGATCTTTTTGGACGTTTGTATGTTGGGCTGGGTTTAGGCCCTTTTAGTATCGGGCTCGAGTTTTTTATTGGCCCATTTGAATTTATTTATTAAAAATTGAATAATTAAGAAACTCAAGCAAGCGTACGCTAATTGAACAACAAACACATAGGATATTTAGATGCTGAAGTATCAATAATAACACTAGCAATAAATATATAGGATATTTTGAAATAAAACTAGTATACCGGTTATCAACTACATCAAATTAACAATCTACAAATACAAATATATATATATACCACCTCAATCAGGGCGGAGTTAGAGGGGTATAGGATATGTCACGGCATACTTTTATTCTCGAAAGTTTTATAATATCGTAGAATTTTCAGTTAACTTCGAGCTGCTATCTTACGGGCTTAAATCGAAGTTCGTATGAAAAACTTATAGTCATTTGAAATTCTGATGCATATTTGACCCTTTTTATACTTTAAAATGCTCATTTTTAGCTCTACACCTTTCCAATATTTCCAATAATCTGGTATCCAACAACCCATTTATTGAAGGCATACCATAAATTATATTCTTTTCTCCGTCCCTGACCTCAACCCTATCCTTCTAATGAGATTCGAATTCCTAACGTCAAAAGTTAATGAGTTATTTGATCACTATGCCAAGACTCAATGAGCGATTTTTCTATGTAGTCCTTAACTAACATTTTGAGAGTAACCCATGAAAGTCAATTTTTCTTTGAGTTATATTTAGCGTGAATAATGATTGTTATTTGTGTTATTTACAATTCTTTGTCTAGTCTTATTATTTGTAATTCTTTGTCTTGAATTATTTCGTGTATGGTTTTATATATTGTTTTGATCCGATATGATATGACCTATGCTTATTCAATATTAACTGATAGAAGAATTATTATTCATATGAAGTTGAGAGCCTATAATAACGTCAAATTGATATCAAGAATTGGACTAATATGTGGAAATTAAAAAGTACACTAAAATAAACTTGATTTAAAATGATAAATTGGACTAGTGTTAACTAAAAATTGATACACATCCTAAAAATAAGTTCATATTTTTTTTAGGAAGCTTGACCTTGACACTTGGCATATGATGCAATCACCAAGCGACCCTCCCCGTCCACCCAACGATTAGTGAGCCGGTAAATCAGTTAGCGCTAATTCTGGCCCCACCGCACATCACAGAGCCTCGCCTGGTGACACGTGTCCAAGAAATGAAGGCTGGTGCTCCATCCAACGGCTGTTATCCACCTCACCGCTACTATAAATTCTTGTTCCTCTTGTCTCTTCAACCTCGCTTCTCAACACCGTCTCTTCTTCATTTTCTTCTTCTTCATATAACGCTAAAGCGCAGCTATGGCCACAATCAAGTCCGTCAAGGCTAAGCAGATCTTCGACAGCCGTGGCAAACCAAACCCAGAGGGCCATACACTCTCCGTCTCTCTCTCTCTGAATGTTCTGTTATTCTTCGTTCGTTCCGATTGTTTCTAGGTCATCGATTCGTTTCCTTTCGACAATTTCATCGCCGACGTTGTTTCGGTTTCGTAGAAAATTGAGGTTTTGATGATAGATAGTGGAATCATGATCGAGTAATGTGTGTTTAGATTCGATTCAATGTCCATGAAGAGGGCGTATCTTTATTGTAGCAGATTATGGGTTTTTCATAGAGCAGCGGTTAGATAATTATGGTATTTTCAATTTTGGTGGTTTTGATTTTGATTGATTGGTTCAATTTAGGTAGATGTGACCTTATCAGACGATTCCTTTCATAGAGCTGCTGTTCCAAGTGGTGCTTCCACTGGTATGATCTCTTGTTCATCACATTTGCAGTTTCAATTTGGCCATTCGGGTTCAATTTAATTTCCTTAATATGAGATAGACTAATAGTGGATGGTGTGGCCATGGTTGTTAGATTCATTATATACAATGCACTGATTTTGATTTGTTTCTGAGATCAATTCTGTAGAAAGTAGAAATGAATAGTTGGTTTTTCTTGCTTCTTTCTTGATGTGTGAACAATATTTTGGTATGCTCTCTTGTTCATCACATTTGAAGTTTCAATTTGACCAATTGGGTTCAGTTTAATTTCTGTAAAAAGAGATTGGCTTATAGTGGATATAGGGGGACGCGATTGATAGATTCATTTGATATGATGTACTGATTAGTTTCTTAAATGCATTTGGCAGAAAGTAGAAATGATTTTTTTTTTCTTGCTTGATTTGTGAACCATATTTTGCTTTTAAGGAATCTATGAGGCTCTTGAGCTGAGAGATGGAGGTTCAGACTACCTTGGAAAGGGTGTCTCAAAGGTTTATTATCACTTTATCATTAATTTTGTTTACATGGTATCTTGATGTATTCAGCTGATTATTTTCTTCTGACTATTCCTTGACATAGGCTGTTGAGAATGTAAACGCTACCATCGGCCCTGCATTGGCTGGCAAGGTTGGTTTCCTGCAATTACTTATTTTGTTATAAACCTCGTGAGTTAAAGTTCAATCTTATTCACTCCAATATAGGTTTGCTATTGTTTACGAGTATAAATAAACCATTATTTAATCCTGGTATCATATAATTTGGTTTTTGTATTGCTTTGTGCAGGACCCAACTGACCAGGCCGGTCTTGACAATATGATGGTTCAGCAACTTGATGGAACTACTAACGAGTGGGGTTGGTGCAAACAAAAGGTGCTTTATCTGATAATTGTTTTTTTTTTTTTTTTTTTTATGTAAATATTTTGAATTATGCTAACCTATGAACTTCATTGCTTTCAGCTTGGAGCAAATGCCATTCTTGCTGTGTCTCTTGCTGTCTGCAAAGCTGGGGCATACGTGAAGAAGATTCCCCTCTACAAGGTATTGGAGTTATCTCAAAAAAATATAAAAACCTTCAAATTGCATTTGTAGATTCAGATTCTGCTGTGGAATTATATTATCTCTGGGGTGTACCTAGAAGAAAATTTGATGATGCCGAGTTTACTGGTTGCAGCACATTGCCAACCTTGCCTGTAACAGTAAATTGGTGTTGCCAGTTCCAGCTTTCAATGTCATCAATGGTGGATCACATGCTGGAAATAAGCTCGCAATGCAGGCATGCTTGTGATTCAGTCAATTGTTTTACTTTTTCTTTCTTTTTTCGTTTAGTGTTTGTTTCTTATCGGGATTTTTATCCTGCAGGAGTTCATGATTCTCCCCGTTGGAGCTTCATCCTTCAAAGAAGCCATGAAGATGGGTGTTGAAGTTTATCACAATTTGAAGGTCTGTAAAGTCCTTTTCTTTTCTTTCTTTGGTTTGATGTTTCTGGTTCATTACAATAACTATAACTGTGAAGGTTTTATCATAATAATATCTTATCATTACTTGTAACTCCTTACAAATTTGTGCTGTTTTCAGGCTGTGATTAAGAAGAAATATGGTCAGGATGCAACAAATGTAGGTGATGAAGGTGGCTTTGCTCCTAACATTCAGGAGAACAAGGAGGGTCTCGAATTACTCAAGACAGCCATTGAAAAGGCAGGCTATACAGGAAAGGTATGTATTCAATTCCATTGAATTCCTATTATGTGTTCTTTGTAGTGTATAAAACTCAATGTACACAAACAATGACAATCTTAACAATTTTTTATTTACACTGTCAGGTTGTTATCGGCATGGATGTTGCTGCATCTGAATTTTACGGGAAGGACAAGATGTATGATCTGAACTTCAAAGAAGAGGTGATCTCTCGGTTTTGTTGTGGCTTTAGCTTAATGCACCATTTGAAAGTTGAAATTTACCAACTTGATCAAAAACATGTGAAGTCTTTGATGAAAATACTAGTAACTTTACTTTGGTCATCATGATCGTTAAATCATATAGTAACACTACTTTGTATATCATCTTTCAATATCAACTGGAACCAGCTTATCAATATCATTTGTTTAAATTGTTTCTGTTGTCTTGTATCTGCAGAACAACAATGGTGCAGAAAAGAAATCAGGAGATGCTCTTAAAGATCTTTACAAGTCATTCACAACCGAGTATCCTATTGTATCAATTGAAGATCCCTTTGATCAAGATGACTGGGAGCACTATGGCAAGATGACCACTGAACTTGGTGAGAAAGTACAAATTGTGGGAGACGATCTTTTGGTCACCAACCCTAAGGTTAGCACAAATCACTGTATTTACCGTAACTTAATTCTAAATCAACAAAAAACATCTTCTGTTGTATATTATTTACTTGCCCTTTTTCGATCTCTTCAGAGAGTTGAGAAGGCAATCAAAGAGAACACCTGCAATGCCCTTCTTCTCAAGGTACATTCTAAACCTTTTCTTTAATGAAGAAATTGGAGTTTCTGTGTTTGATACAGACATCGTGGAACAGGTTAATCAAATTGGATCCGTAACTGAGAGCATTGAAGCTGTGAAAATGTCCAAGAAAGCCGGATGGGGCGTGATGGCTAGCCACCGCAGGTAGGCCTAATCTGCGCTAACCAAACTCGTCGGTACCTTCATCGATGTTCTGGTTACTAATATTGTTTACATCATTTTGTTACAGTGGAGAAACTGAAGACACTTTCATTGCTGATCTCTCTGTGGGTTTGGCTACGGTAATTACATATTTTAAACTTGTATTAGCTTGTATCATTACAAAATCATGTATTTTTCACCCCAAATCGATCACATTACATTTCGCTTTTAATCAGGGCCAAATCAAGACTGGAGCTCCATGCAGGTCAGAGCGCCTTGCAAAATACAACCAGGTTGGTTTCTGAACTTGCTTATGTTGATTTTAAACTTTGATACGTTCGGCCAAGGTTTTGATCCTCTGAGCAAATGGCTTAATGTTGTTGCAGCTTTTGCGAATTGAGGAGGAGCTCGGCGCAGACGCAGTGTACGCCGGAGCAAACTTCCGCAAGCCCTGTGAACCTTATTGAAGTGTTGGATTTCTGCGGAAGTTAATGATGCGGCCATGCAAGATTTGGCAGTGGAGCTTTATTTGCAATAAGCAAATTCTATATATATATATATGTGTGTGTGTGTGTGTGTAAAATTGGATAGTCTTTTTATAACTTTTTTTCGCAATAATAAATACCATGGAAGTTTTGATCTGAAAAAGCAAAACAAATATTGATGTACTATTGCGATTTTTTTTGGGTGAGTGATGAGTTTTAGTTTTGCTTGTATGGCATTTTAATGTCAAAATTGATCAAATTCAATAAACTCGATCAAATTTTTGATCGATTCATCTCTTATATTATTATATCATGGTTGAGTTGGATTAACATGAAGAATGTATTGGATTGTTAAAAGCATAATAAATGGGCCAAGTTTTGAAATAGAATTTGTTTTTTTAGTGAGAATAACTTGGTTATCTTTAAATACTTACAATATTCTATACAAAGCAAGTTTTTTTTTTTATAAAAAAAACTACACGGTTTTATAAGAGGATTTGTTTATCTTTAACTCGTGAAAAGTATTAATAGAAATTAAAGTAAAAATTGTTATTTTATTTTTAGAACTAAATCTAAAATGAAAATACTTAACTTACCAATATCTCACGACCAATATATCTCACCCATACATAACCAACACTACCATCTCAAGTATGGGATGTAAAGATAAAAGAATTGGGATGTTCTATCGGGAACAAGAACCATAAATTGATTTTAGGTTCCCTAGTTTTAGTTTCATCAATATTATAAAGAATTATAGGCTTACTCATACAACTTTGTTGATGAAAAGTCAATGCAAAATGACAAATACGTCCCTAACGCACCAGATTGTGAAATATTGTTTTTATTTGGTCCTTAATTTATTGTTTCCTAATCAACCAATGTTCTATGATATTATAACACAAAATATGTAGAAATCCAATATCATAAATAGTGTACAAAAAACAAAAACTTTGAGATAAATAATTGACCTGGTCCTGGAGATTCAGGCTCATCCTTAATTGGGCCCAAACAAGGTAAGGACAAGAAGAAAAGTTATGGGCCGGGCAAGAATATGAAGAAGAAAAAAGTAATGCAGGCTGTGGGGTTCGAACCCACGCGCACTTGAGTGCAGAAGATCTTAAGTCTTCCCCCTTAACCACTCGGGCCAACCTGCTGATGACGTTAGGTAGGATCCCTTTTACAA
>JAYMSW010000449.1:0-22660 GCA_036897725.1 Erodium texanum | reverse complement strand
CCCCCCCCGGCGCGACGGCGATCATCACATTCTTGTCGTCCCCCTGCAGCAACCGCAACAACGATTCCATGGCCGAGCTTTTCGAGTCGGCGCTCCCAATCTGCAACCGGAGAATGAAGTTCCTCGACTCCGCCCGGACAGCCTCCCGCTTCGACCCGGAGCCGGAAACGACGGCGTCCTGGAGCACCCCGCTTCCGAACAAGATCTCGCTGTCCCGGATGTGCCGTGCGAGCTTCGCGAGCACGGCGTCGAGGTCGCTCTGGGTCTTAAGCTTCCCCTGAGCCACACTCGGGTCCTGGCATTTGTCGGCTAGCGAAACGGCGTCGGAGAGGGTATGCGAAATGGCGCGGAGGAGTTCGAGGGACAGAGAATTGGAAGACGAGGTCGGAAAGTCGGTGAAATCGGCGAGCTGGGTCCGGAGATTGGAGAGCTTGGTTCTGATGATGGACCATCTTCCTTTAAAGATCTGGATATTGGGGATTTGATCGAGGAGCGAGGATATAATCTGGGTCGAGACATTGATGAGGTCCTCCTCTGCTACTTTCATGGCGTCGCAGCAAAGCCGAGAACTGAGCTTGTGTGCGAAACAGAGGATTGAGGAAAATGGCTTAGGTGCTAGGGTTTAGAACCTAGAGAGAGAGAGAGCGAAGATGGGTCTGAGAGGAACGAGACGAAGGTCGAGTAACGACGGAGCTTGAGAAGAGACGAGAGCTCGTACGATATGAAAGAAATAATGGTGTGAGGAGTGAGATATGGAGGTGAAGTACACACGCAGCAGGAGAGCGTGGGACACACTTTCTTCCACATGTGTTGACGTGGAAGACTAGAACCAACAATTTCTAGGCAGATGAGAATGCGAAGAAATTTAGGATAGTCAAAATCTAAATTTCTACTTATTTTCTGGGTCACAGTTATTTCTAATTCTATGCCTTTATTAAACTGTAAATTATTTTTTATTAATAATAATAAATGACTGGATCGTTGACAAGTCATCAAAAACAGAGCATTTCCGTGGGAGGCAATGATAGGGCGGTGAAGCGCACGCGCGAAGCAGGTACACTTGGGAACAGAGTTGTTCGGAAATTGAGCCGCAAGAGGCGAGTCAGAGTTGTCAGGGTCATAGTCAGAGGCCGAGTTAAGAATTTCATGGGACCCACCGGCCTTTTTCAATAATAATAGTATTGATAACAGCCCATTCCTTTATTACGCTTTTGACAGGTAACCATCGCATTTGCATCGTCACCTCACTGCTCATTGACTTCGTCACAGCTCAATCTGGGCCGTTGGATCCGCATCACGAAAGTAAATAGCCATGCCTGTTGCGTAAGCGTCTTTGTGGAGGTTTTTACTCTGAACGTCTGGTTACGTGTCAAGTTGGACTTTATGTTCAAGTCAATTAATGTTATGTTACGTTTCTTATGACGAAACTGCCCCTCAATGGCTGATGAAACTGTAGGTGTGAAGTAACAAGGCTGCTTCACTCATAAGGAAATAAAAAGTTGTTTTAAAGAAAATATACAAAGCTTTTTTTTATTATTAAATTAAAAAAATGTGAAAAGTAGAGTTGACAAAACTAAGAAATAAAGAAGATATGTTCATCTTTTTGGTAAAAAAATATAATGAAAGAAACTTCTTTTTTGTTCTTTTAAAATTAAAATGAAAGAAACTTTTTTTTTTGTTCTTTTAAAATTTTCAATGCTTCTTTTTGCTCTTAAAATCTAAATGGACAGCATGAAAGGCTGAGACTTTGGACAGTGAGGCCAACAGATATGGGTCTCCATATCTCCCTGTCCTATCATGTTCTGTTCCTTCCTCAATGAGTATCATTTTATCTTCAAATGTAAAATATCTTGCAATTATATGCTCAAGCCTCAAGGCATGTTAATATTTTGTCGGTTCATTTTTATTATATCAAATTATTTTAGTTACTATCTGCAGCAGTTGAGTCAAAATCGTAACTTGCTATGTACTATATTGTATGAAGCAATGAATAAAATTGTTACTTGCAGTTTAAATATAAGTGTATGCATCGGTGCATGCACATGTTGTCACTTGATATTAGCGTACGTTATTACCCCTAAAATCATGCTTTATCGTCGTTTTCATACTTTTAATGTCAAAATATATCTAATGTGGATAACGTAGAAGACTTATCCATTCATATTTGGAAGAATATTTATTTCTTTAATCATCACCACAAATTGAAGTTAAGAGGATTGACACCAATTTCACGATAACTCATGACTGATTTGGGTTGTATCTATATATTATTTTCATGCATGGTAACGTGTACTTATTTTCAGTCTCAACTCCAGTTTGTTTTAAAAAATAATGATTGTTTTAATAATCTAATAAAACACTATAAGATCTGTTGTAAGGCTATGCAAACTCCCTAGAGTTCAGTACACAACGATAATAAACAACCCAAGTAAGAAACTCAACCTCTGAGGTAATCAAAAATAATAATAATAATAATAAACTCATTTGTATATGGATGTGGTTGATGTTGCTGTTGTTGCTTCTTTCATCCATCAGCTACTGTATAACACATAACCACCGATGAATCGCGCAGGTCCGGATGGGCAAAACCATGGAAATGAGATCATGTCTGGAGTTGTGGCAAATTTAGTTGGTTGGCACTGTGCAGAGCATGCTGTGTCCGGGGCTGTGCTCTAGAGGATACATGGTTGTGCCCTGCACCAATTTTTGATGTTCAACTGCAGCTTTTCTTAGCTCTTTAGGCTTTCTCTGAAGTTGGTTCTTAATAATTGAGCATGCCCTCTTCAGATCCATGGACCCTGCTCCAACCAGCCTATACATGTAATGAAATAGAAAGTTCAGGACATCACAGTTCAAATAGAATCATAAACTTTAGATGCTAAGAATAAAAAAATGGAAACAAAGGACACTTAGAATCAGAGTTGTACTGAGTCGTCACTTTGCAAAATCTAAAAACCTAGGCATGGGAACTTGGCAAGCAAGATGATTATATTAGCCATAAAGCTGTACAAGATCTTCGTTTACTAATTGATGATAGCTACACTTATTGTCCACATGACAAGATGAATTGATAGTTCTTGTGCAACCTTCATAAAAGTCAAATTTCTGAGCAGCCATTATTGGTTGTTTAAATTGAAAATTGTAATATATCGATTACAGAAGAATAGCAGCACTTCGGATCAATTACCTCAACAATTTCTCTGATGCAATTGTAGCAGCGCTAATTGTACTACGGCTTGGTACCCATTTCACAACACGGTCAGGATCAGATCGCATGGGGGAATGGATTTTAATAAGCTACACAACCAAGAGCACAAGATATCAGAAAATGCTAATAAGACCACATGACCAAACTCATGAGTGTACTTCCATAGCAATAGTTGATTAAAACAAGACTTAGAAGAAACTAATTCTCTTAAAACAAATGTACAGTTTAGAGAACCAAAGCGCACACATAAAAGTTCATATCTACGCATCATATATACAGAATACAGTAGAAGATAGTTTTTACTGATTCCACATTTGTATTGTTAAATTCAATATAATATAAGTTGCAGGCAAAGCATATAGAAACAAGAGATTTGCGGACTTACACCCAAACACTCCATCATCTGGTAGTAAGCTCTACCCTGTAAAGGTGTATGACCTTGTCGAGATTCAGAGAAATATCTAGTCCTGAGAATATCGTTAAGTATGTTCATAAGGTAAATATACGAAAATATTGATAAACGTGTTTATGGGAGACCTTGATTGTTTGAAGAACCATACCACTCTTCATATCCCGGATCAACAGTAAAACCATACATATCTACAGATTCACATGAGGAAAGAGCAAACTCAAGAGCTTTGAGCCCAGTTCCTTTTGCTGCTGAGCCAAAGGATGCACCTAACATTAGATATACAGGATTCTTTATGGGAACTTCCTGCATAAGGCGAATGTAAACAAATAAATAAAATCCTAAATATGGTGAGAAGAGTGTGAATAGAATACAAAAAAAAAAAGTTCAAATACCATAATGGATGTTCAACAAAGATGAAAAAAAAGAGATAGCGTGTTACATAAAATAAAATAAAAGATTTAGTTTCTTTGTTATGCAACAGCGAATGATTAAACATCTAAATGAAACGGCAAACTTCTATAGACATGTACATGCAAATGCCTTAGGTAGAAAACTCATCCTAATCACTGAGATTCCACTTCAGCTAAAAACATCGTATTTGGATAATTTAATAATAAGCATACACGAGGAAGACCTTATTACAGCATCAGAGTAACAAATTAAAATTGGTAGCTGAGGTTCTTCAACAAAGCATGGTAATAAGATTGTCCATTTTCAAAGTTATGGTAAATTTATAGGGTTCTAATTACGAACACTTAGTAACATGAAAATATGTGAACAGTTGTGGAATATTTATCAGCAGCATAACACAATTCAGTTCTGCTCATACTAATACAGAAACCATAAACAACTTACTAACCCGAATCATCTTGCTCATAATGTCATGGATTGTTGTTTTGACAATTAAGACCTCCTTCCTTGTTTCTGCATAATTCAAATATTTAGTATTTCTACTTTCTCTTAACTTTATGATCAATAAATGGGCTTGTACTAGTACCATCTAACTCTGCAACTTTATCTAAAGCTTTGGCAGATCCTCTATTTAGAAGGCGAAATGTGGTTTTCTTGCCAACATAGTCTGTATAGTTCTGCAATAAAATAATTAAGAAAAACTGGGAAAAAATCCTTAAACAAGAATACAGCAGAAGCAGAATGATAATATTCAATGTAGTTACAGTTAACCTGGATTGGAGCACCATTATGTCTGACAACAGCATCATAGCTATCTATCTCCTTCCCGAACTTTGTTTTCAAAAGATCTCCTGAGTTGCCAACAACAGCACACCGGCCAAACTGTCGTGGAAAGTAGGGTGGCGTTTCAGGGAGTGCTAGAGATAGTTTCTCCATACATAAAGTTTTATTTTCACAATTGTTGCTGCATTGAAAAATGGACTAAGTTAGACTGTATGGAGCCCTGAAACCTATACACAGCTTATAGGAAGGTTTCTACAATAAATTAGAAAATGACATATTTAAAAAGAAAAGGTAAGAAAGAGACCGCCACTTCATGATAACTTTCTACTGATACAATTTTTTTTTTTTTTACAAATAATGATAAGATTTCTATTTGGCTTTGAAGTTATGTAAAACATAAGTATTATTGTACCTATTAATACATCAACATAAATGGTCTAAAATGCAAGATTATGATATTTATAATCCATTAGTTTATAGTAGAGTTCGGGAGAAAGGATATTATAAGTATCTACTCTAAATTTGTCCAATGCAAGATTCCTACCTACTTCTAACAGGCAGCTGATTTTTTTCTTCAATATTTTACATGAAATAAATTGAGCTTTTCATCATCAACGGTATCAAAATGCCTTTCGGAAGGAGATAAAACAAGCAATATCAATAAATTCTATTGAACTAGCAATACCAATGATCTTTCAATTTCTAATTGACATGTAGGTTGTAAATAATTTGTAGAGTGCTTACAGCTGTATTCCTTTATTTATCCTACGCCATGCATAGTTCTCCCATCCATTTGGTAACGAATCAATGAATTCCTTGGTAAGTATGGTAGTACTATTGCGCACCTGAGCAAATCAACTCACTAAATAACAAATCAATTGCAAAGCATGTACAACAAAATACTTGCATTGAAAAACACTTATAATGGAACGATCCTAATAAAACACAGCACTGGTCTAGGCAACGTACATTAGGATGAACTGATATGACTATTATATCTGTGCATAAAACTGCAATGATAAGACTGGATTTCAGATTGAGCTATGTGCATGTCATGAATCAATAATATCGGTGCATGAAATTACATTGTACAAAGCACCAGAAACGAGTACCTGTTCCCATGTAGCCACAGCTTCACAGAGGTTAAACTCAAATGATAGACCTTCAAGTTCCCCAGTTTTTGGATCCTTCTGTTTACACATGAATTTGAAACAAGAAATAAATCAACGGGACACTAGTCTGTTGGAATAGCTTTGCTTGGAACGCATGTACGAGAATTAACAGAATCTAATCAACTTGATTCAAAACATAAAGAAATGCATACCCATTTGGGGATAGTTTCACCAGGAAATTTTAAAGTGACTTGGCAGTAATCCTTGCCACTCTCAGCCCGTAAACCTAATCCATTCTCTCTCTGCACCAATACCAAATCATGTTACACAAACCCTTTCTCCACATCTTAAAACATTAAATGCAAATAAAATATACTGCCATAACTCAAGAACAAACCAGTAAAACCATACTAATACTTCCAAACAACATGGACGACACCCTTATTAAACACAACAATACATTATTTGTTTCACCAGCATAAGAATTTGCAACATTACATCAATAACAATTTAGACATTTTCCCAATCAACTTTGCAATGTTACATCAAATAGGGCAAATTGTTAGCTCCAATTTCCAAATGAACTTCAACACAATGGTTAAATATGAAAAATCCCCCAATCAACCAAGTTCTGAACATATTGTCATTGTCACCAAGATGTGTAATTCAAACGGGCAAAGCAAATCACAACATAGAACTCAAAATAAACACAGAAAAGCACCATTTGCATTACAAATCTGACGAAGCATGAAGTTGAAGCCTACCACACACTTCTGGAAACTGCCCTGTAGAGACTGCAGTGCCTCCAAATCTTCATCCGTAAGCTGATACTTGTTATCTACAGATCACAATAAAAAATGAATTAACTCAATCTACGAGCAACATACACACACACAAGAAGATCCAGAGACAGCTAGTTACAGAGATTCGAGACGCCGGTGATGTAGATGAGGATGGCGGTTAACCCAGAAGTTAGGGCGACCAAAAGGCCAAGCTGCAGCAACCTCATCTAATAGTGATTCTAGGATCTATCTACAGTGAAGATGAAGACGAGTAGCTTCTGAGCAGAAGCAGTGGGATTTGATTTTGAGCTCGATCTCTGGATCTGCGAAGCATAGCTTCCTCGCAGGAGAAGAAGCTGTAGTATACAATGCCACGCGCATTCATGTAATTCTCTACTTTTATGAAGGCTATAATGGTCATTGAATTATTAATACGGATTGTTTATTTTTCCCCGCCAGTATATATATACTCGCTCACTCAACCAATCACTTTTCAGTTTTCACTGTACCAAATCTTCATCGCCTCCTCCCGTCAGGTGATCGGAGCTTGCTCAAGGCACTCGAAGCCATGATCGCCTGGAATAGAAACTCCGATTTGCATCTATACGCGTCGAATTGGCGATCCGGTGAGGTTTCGAGGCCTCATTTTTAGGTCCTCGTTTTCTCGTTGTTCATTACTGTTTGGCCAGGTAGCTGGAAATTATTAGAATCGAATTCATACTGGAAAAAATATGGTATATCATATGTTTTTGATCATTTCTTATTAGTTTTGAATGATTCATGGCAGGTTTGCTTAGGATGAGGCCATTCTAGAGAGGAGATTGGGGAGTTACGAGTTTTGCAAAAACTGTGACGACAACGTGATTAAGGTTTTGGATTTCTATCGATTTGCTTGTATATTACTCCGTTCTTAATCATCTTCTGTGGATTTAAAGCTTGTTAGAATGATGTTGTATGGAAATGCTATCCAGATCATAGTTAAAAGATTTGGTTATTGTGCATAATAGGACTTTGAGCTAAGTTAGGACTTGATTTTTTTGTTGTTCTCCTTTGTACATTTAAGTCTGCGTACCTTGAGGATTTTCCTTAATAGAATAAAAAAAAAAATAGTGGTAGTTCCATAGATGCAACTTCCTTCGAATCCTTACCGAGGGTTGTAAGTAAATCTACTGGGCTAGGATACAAAATCAAATTGAATAGGACTATTGGTAAGTGGCCAAAATGTTCATCTTCTTTCTTGTATCTCGTCCCTATTTGTCTTACATCAAACTATGTTAATTAGGACATCACTGGCTCTGTTTCACTTAGGCCTGTAGCAAAAATTGGAGTCTGTGAACTCTTATTACCTTATAGAACCAAATTTCAAGAGTTAACAAGCCTTAAAGTTTCGAAATGGGGAAAATATGATTTGAGCATCTCATTTTCCTAAATGCGAATAAGAGATTTCACCCATAAACCATGTCCACCTTTAACGTCACATGTAATGACCAAAAGAGATAGAAGGAAAAGAGAGGAGTACATGGTTTAGAATCTGTGTCACTATTCAGGCGGTACTGATATCAATTAATTTAGGTGGTAATGGTATATATGTTGTTGCTGCTGTGTGACAGTATTAAACATTGTGGTCCCTGGACCGCCTGAGTTCTCTGGTAAATGCCCTGAATGAGGATTGCACGAAACTGACAACAAATAAATAGGTCACTACAGCACCTACTGGAAATTCATATACCATAGATGAAAGTTGAGGGATGGGTTGTTAGTGAGTGAATGCAGAAATTCACCATCGTGTCTTCATTACAAATCTTGTAACCAAATCATTCTCGTGTTTACTATTTTTTGAATTCCAAAATCGGATTAAGATTTCTCACTCGTATCTTTAGCCTATTTTACTGATTTTTTTAATGTAATTTTCCCTTGAAACTTGATTTGGAATGGGATATCCTGACTAAGAGGCACTAAAATCTTCTGGTAATATATATATTAACTGCTTACAAACTGCACTAGATTCATGCGCAAAGTGCATTGAATTCACAGTTAAGATGGCAGAATAAGGATAGACAATGAGTTAATAATTATTGAACTTGTCTTAGTTAAATGACTACGGGCTTCGTATTGTCAACAACAAAACTATAGATTTTCACACTATGCTTTTGTATATTACTTAAAGGCAGATACACGCTTTGTAAGCGGGCAGGGGAAAAACTAATGTGGAATTACCGTGCACTTTACAATCCTTACTGCTGGATGAGATTGTTTTTTCATTAGTTGTATGGTCAGTATACAAGTCCAATCAGCTCAGGACCCCAAAATCTTGAGATTCAGTGCTGCTTAGTAATTTTGATATGGAAAATGAGCTTTCCCTATAGCATTAGTAAGGATTTAAGGAAAACTAATGACATTTGCGGACTAAAACAGGTAAATCCTTATCCAACATCATTCAAGTGGTTGTGTCTGAGAACTTGTGAAGCACCACTCACAAAAACTATATGCATGTTATGCCCTGTGAGTATTGGACTTGGACTTGTTCTTTAGAAGGCCTTGAGAGATATATTATAGAGATACAAGGAGAATCAGCCCAGTTCATCTGTAGCCCAATTGTATATGCCTCTGTTTGAGGCAGTAGTACTGTTCCATATTTAATGTAAGTATAGCTATCGACCTGTTTGACCCACAGTGTTGCCTTTCTCTTGTAGTCGTGTGCAAACGTGTAGTTTTTTTACTTGACCTAGGATCAGGTTAAACACCCTATGACATATGGACTCTACGGTACACAGGCCTACGGTGGATAATGACTCAATTATGACCCCAGTGTTCTTGTTGGATAGCTTAAGTAGTTGAGAGTGTGGAGACACATGGTAGAGCCACACTAATAGTAGTGGCTTCCGGTTTTATAGATATCACAACACAAAGTCTGCTTGTATTGCCGACTTGTTTCAATCCAAGTGGCTTTAGAAATAGTGTAGCTTTGAAGTATATGATGCAAGCTTAACTTTTGTAGCTACTTGTTCTTGAACTGGTGAGCAAGTTGGCAAAGGTGCATGCATGTCTTGAACTTCATCTCAGTTCATGGTCAAAACTAATTATTGACAATGTGCACTGGGCTAGTATTTGTGTTGCATCCTTGGCTCCCTTTTCCGACATGTTGTGCAGCTAAAACCCATTATTTCATAAAAGAATGTTCTTCTCCAGACATACTGCGACACCCTCGTGTTTGTTTTATAGATTAGTGATTTATACTTATGTGGCAGTTGAGGCAATGGTTCTGTAGTTGTCCTCTAGGAAATGATGGATAAGGAAAATATCAATATTTACAAACAAACAAAAAAAGGAAAATCAAAATGTTAAATTTACGGAGGAAATTCAATTTAAAAGTTCTCACATGGAACTGAATGGCCTCTGCCAGCTTTGAGGAAACCTGACCGTAGGATACATTTTAAGCTAATTATGAGATTAGACACGAGACTAGCCTACCTTTATATGTGAGATTGGTCCCCTAGATAAGAACATATAGTTAGTGTATAATCTTTTGTCCAGGTTAGAGCTCAAAATGAGATTATTTTTCTTTTCTTTAATTTTTAGACTGGTCTCCTCTATGTCAACGGACCTCTGCATTTATGAAATAAATAGTGTCTCCTGGTCCAGTGAAGGAGATGGTGTGCATGATCTCTGTACACTATATCAGAGAAAGGAGTGATTAAGTGTGCATGATCTCTGTACACTAGTCCTCCTTAATTGATTCCCATATAGGTTGGGGAGATGACAGACAGATATTGCTGTCCTTCACAAAATGTAGCATGAATGCGTTGTGTTTCAAATATGATTATCTGTTCGTAAGTATAATTATACTGACAAAATTGGTGATCTATTAGTCAAGTTTATGTTAACAAACCAATTGCTTCAGAGTCAAATCTTTATTTTCTTTAAGTGCATCATATAAGGGGGAAAAAATGTAATCCTATCATCTTGAAAAGCTCCAAGATTTGCATTTTAATGACAAGTAAATTTTATTTTCCTTTTTCAGACCTGAGGAATAGATGTCAGCAGACATGGCTTCGTGGTTTCAGAGACTCTATTGATTCTACACACGTTTTGTTTCTTTTCTAGGTACTTCTCTCTGATCGACTACTTTGTTTCTATTAATCTATTCCAGGCACCTCTTTGTTTTCTAGATCTCATTTATCATCTAGATCTATGTAGTACTACTTAAGCTATATGGGATTAGCAATTGCATAATCGATTAAAAAAAAACAAAGGATAGGAACACGAAAAAACAAGTGGGATCAAGTCTTGTGTCCGTATGTTTTGGACAGCCCATGCTTTAGCTAACAAGAGATCTGGCTTCCATGCAGCTTGCACTGTTGAATCAAATGTCACCTTCCCCATCTTTCTCTTATTAGCTAAGCTAAGACAAGAAGGGCAAAGTAATTTAAATGCCAAGTGCCCGTGCTACGCGGGCCTTGCTGTGGTCCTACGAGAAGCAACCCCAGCCCACACCGGCCTAAATATCGGACCTGACCCTGGTCCCCAACCCTCCCTCCTCTCCTTTACATGAAAAATTGATTATCATCATTTGTCCTGTCCTGTTAGGATAAAGAACAAACAAAAACTAGCAATCTCACAGGATTCTAGTAAAATCCATGCTCATGTGTGATATGTATATATATCTGTGTCAATTAAAATGTATTTATATTTTTTAAACTTTTCAGATGAATTTTGGGGTTCAATCAGAGAAAGAAACAAAAATTCTGAGAGGTATGCAAAATCTGTCATCCCTACATTTCATTATAACATACCAAGAAGGTGTGGAAATTGGAATCTTCACAACTAGATGCTACAACGGCATGACACTTAAAACCAGATAAACGAGAACCTAAGATCAACAAACGCTAGACTTACTAACCTATATGTTCGACGACAGACTAACTACTGGATAATTTAACGGACTAGAACGTACCCTTTTTACTACGAATTGACAGCACGGATATGTTGGCTAGTTCTAGAAGATGAAATGTTTCGTTAAAGTTGAGATTCTTAAAACATCTTTGATTCAATCACATGATATGTTATTGTGGGAATCAGTAAAATAATAGCCGTGTACCATCCATATGGGTCCTAAGGGATGGGGATATATATGCTAGATTGCTAGGTTAGAAACGATATCATTTCAACCTTTTTGGAGGGACCTTAGTTTTGTTTGAACATATTATTAATTAATTCATTGAAAAGAAAGCAATCCCCACCATTTATATTAGAAAAATACGTACTGTCTGTAGCCTACCCATATAGCCCACATGGACAAAGAGAACTTGTTGAGTGAAAAAAAAATGAAGGAAACAAGTTGGTTGATATTTAATGGCCCGATTCATTCATACCCATTAATTGTTTTGGTCCGTCTCTGATCTTCATTTAATTCTCGTAGTATATAGATAGCTGGAGATGATAGAGATCGAGAGGGTTTCACAACTTAAACTCGATCATTATCATCGATAAGAGACCAGTTTTTTTTAACGTTTTATGTAAGGGACCATACATGCATGTCGGTGCACACCCATAATCGACACGCAGTTAAGGTTAGCAAGCTTCATGGGTCATCATCGACCACGGTTCTATATTGCATGACCCATCACATGTCATGACATGGCCATTGTGCCCATACCAACACACATAGTGAAACGGCACTTTTCTCTGAAAGGACCTTGATATGGTCTGGAAACCTGTAACACATTACATGTATGTCCACATGTACATATGTGTGGACGTTCCATTCATCGATCTCGCATGTCATGCCACGCGTGTTCATGATGGAAGTGAAGAGAAGTCTCCAGGTGACGCATAAGTGGCATACTAGGGAACAGGCAGGACTATCCAGCTGGCTCTGCTGAGCTGGACAAAACCGTGGCCTTGAGGTTTCTGTTCTCCACAATTGGTCTACACGTGGCACTGTTTTGGCTTCGTAGGGCTACTGTTTTGACAGGTGTCAAGCTTGGGCTGTTGTCAGCCACTTGTTTTTTTTAGAAGTACTTTGACGTAAGAGCAGATTCAGAGGGGTACAGGGTATTCTCGAGAATACCTTTGTTCGAGAATCTATTACAAAGTCGTAAAATTTTCAGTTACATTTGATTTAATATCTTACGGGGTTAAACCAGAGTTCGTATAAAAAAATTATGGTCATTTGAAGATCTACTACGTGTTTAATTATTTTTTTACTTCAAAACATTTATTTTTAGCTCAAAACTCATACAATACTTTCCAACAATTCTATTCACAACTCTTATAAATTCCGGAAGAAATACCCTTTTATTAAACTTCTGGCTGCTCTGACATGTCATTAGACCCTTTCTTTGCTTGCAAGCTTTAAAGACCTCCTAAGTAGAGTTTATCTACTGATATTAATGTGAATCAGACATGTTTCTACTCAAATAATGAGATAGAGTGTGTTCTAAAACTTAGTCAAGTGAACAAGTTTGTGAATTATTAATAAACATTTATTTTAAAGTAAAAGAAATAGAAAAGCAATGCTATTATCTGGATGGCACTTGGCAGCATCATTATTCATTTCAGTCTTCTTTCTATTTTTGAAGAAGAGACACAGGATTGGGGAAGTGCCCTTCAGATCAGATAAAGTCCTGATCAGTCAGGTCATGACAAGTTTTGCAATGATCCATATGTTTGAATTCAATTGCATTTTTTTTTGTGGGCCAATCCCTCTTTGTCCACTGATTGGTTCTGATCAATCATGATGATCTTCCAAAAAGCAAAGCAAAACTATAATCATCATGATCATATGATCTGAAACCACTCCTTTCTTTTTTTCAACCCAAACCTTGAAGTTCCACTTGCTTCTGGAGCTGCACACTGATATATATATATACTGTACAAGAGATGGGACTAGACCTCTTAAAGCTAGATTGGCTCTCTCTCTCTCTCTCTCTCTCTCTCTCTTTTTATCTCTTCTTTGCTTTGCTTGTCTGTGGCCAATGGCACAAGATGGCCACTTTATCAAGAAACCATGAATTGTTCAAATTGCTGCTTAATTAAATTTAACAGGAGCACACATGTTGGTGATGTTGCAGATTGGCTACTCATCTGAACAATGCAGCACGGTGGGTCAATCTGGAAAACCCTGAAAGCAATACAATAATTAACCACATGGATTGTCTAAATCAACTATGGAGGTTTAAGAGATAAACACTGGATATATACAAGATCAGATAAAGATGAAACTTAATGTTTGGAGTACACATGTTGTTAATTATGACATATATGTCTGAAATTTTGTCTGATACATCAGTTTGAGTTTGTGTGATTATTAAGCAAGCATGCATTATTGTTATGGTTTTAGGGGACATGTTGATAACTCTATTTCCCTAACACAATTAAATGTTTCATGATATGGTCAGTGATATAGGTGTCATAACCTATAATGCATCTCATAGTCAATACTTGTTATATATGTACTTTGATCAGGAGAAACATTATTGTCTTTAACCTTTGTCACCTATGTTTTGTTGGACCTAGCTTGACAAATATCATCTATGTTTTTAACGCAAGTGTGTAAATGGTTATGTGATAGTAACCTCAGTTTAATTGAGAAAATTAGGTTTAATATAAGATTACTTCTTTAGTAGTAAAGCTAGTCTTAATATATATACATAGAATCAAACCCAATATAAAAATGAGAGGGTGCAGATCCAAATTACTGAGTCTACCTATAATGATTCCAAAACAGAGAAGCTTCATTGCACCATAAATACAAGAAAAAGAAATCAATAGATGCTTCACTTGTCTTGTCAACAGCAACAGCATCAATCTCACTCTACTTTTCTCTATTTTCTTTGTCTTTTAGTTTCAGTTGAGAAAAAGAAGAGGAAGAAGACAAGAACAGAGGTGAAACAGGGAAGAAACATAGGTAACTGTAAAAAAAATAACAAGAACAATATAAAAAGATTATTTATTCATTCATTCATAACAATAATATTAATAACAATGCCTTCGTTTACATAAAATAATTATCTTAAAACTAGCACAGTCCATTTGGTATTTGTGCATGAAAGTGAGTCAGAGAGTGGACAGAAACAAGAGCTCAAGAGAGGATCTGGTCTTTATTTGGTCTGCTTCAATTTCTCTGTCTCCTACCTCTCTCTTCCTTCGCCATATCCATACATTGATCTTACCTTTATTCATTGTCAGACTCAGAAACCTCTTTAATGTGTTCTTCACAACTCAGAATCAAAACTCTCAAGCCCTTTGTTATCTTATCTCCATATACATCAGATTTGGATTATACTACTCAGTACATGAATTTTGATTACATAGAACTTGAGGGGGCTTACAATCTATATATAGTACAATAAATTACTTGAAAGATCCCAGATTGTCATTGAACCCAGATGGATTTATGAACTTCTCTCCTTGCTCCTCAGCAGCCCATAATAAACTAGCATTATCCTGAAAATAATGTTCCAGAGACAAAGTTAGAGAAATGGCTTACTTCACAAAACCCCTTAGTTTTTGATAATATTACTATGTTGCACCTGAGAGAAAGCAGAGGTTGTATCAGCAAAAACCATGGGCTGATTGGGGCTGCATTGCGGCAATGGAGATGCATGCATGCTGTTTAATCTCTGAACTCATGACAGAGACAAAGATCTCATTAGCTTCTACAATTATTGTCATGTGTTCAGAAGAAGAAGAAAAAATATAGTATAGTTTCCAAAACAACATGATTTCCTTATGTTTCTACTCTGTTTGTTTTGTATACCTCTTCTGGGCTGAAGTCCATGAATGAGTCTTGTTCAAGGCTGAAGTCATAGAACATGGGGTTAACAGAGGCAAGCTTCATTGAGAGGAACTGCAGATTGAGAAAGAACATCATTAGCCAAACCATAGTATATATCATATGTATAATATATAGTTAGTGAAAGTTTCTTGAAGTTACTAATTATTACATCTACTTGGTTTTGTAGGGACTGCACATAATTGATGATCTCATCCAACATGAGGGCCTTCCCAGTTACCTATATATGGAAGTTGTCAGAAAACATGTATATATGTGTTTAAGAAGAAGAAGAGGAGGTGGTAGCAAAAGAGACAGGCTTCATGTGTATTTTTAGAAAGACAAATTGAAGACAAGTAAATATATATGGTATATACACACACACCTTGTCACACCCAGGAACAAGCCTTTGCAAAGTCTGCATCCTCTCACTGATCTTCTCTCTTCTCACCTGCAAGATATGGGAAGTTTGGGCAATCAATCCCTGATGTGGGTGTGTGTAGTGTGACCCATATTGAGTTAAATGACAGTGTTGGCCCCATATGGTGGGTGTGGGGGCAAAATTGGGATTTCAAAAAAAGAGAAGAAAGTTCAATGAAGTTTTTGGTGTTGAAAAATGAAGAGGGTTCATGAACAATTGTTGTGTACAGTACCCTTTCTGCAAGGCTGTGGCTATCTGTGGCTTGACCTCTTCTTGCTCTTACATGAATGTACCCAGTTGGTGGCTCTTGTGCTGGTTTTTTCTGGTCTTTCTTGTCAGCTTTAGCTTTCTGCTGCTTCTCTTTGGCTTCTTCATTGCATTGCTTCTGTTTCTTCTTGCCTTTCTCTTCTCTACCATCATCATCCTGATGACACCCACATAAAAAGATTCAATTTTTATAACAATTATGCAAAACCCATCTGCAGAAAGTGTGAGAGTTTGGTTCAATTTCTTCTGGATCACCTTGGATTGAGCAGAATTGGGGCAAGACCTAGACCCAGTTCTGGTCTTTCTCTTCTTGTCAATGGAGCTCAGTTTCTGGGTGACCTGTTCACTACACTCAAGCTTCTCCACCACAGTAGTGGAGGACTCTGAGCTCTGCTTTCTGGTCACAGAGAGCTCATCATCGTCATGACCAAGAACCGCCTTGGAGCTCTGGTCAATACAGCTACTGATCTCATGAACCACAGGGCCACAAGGACTGGGTTCCAGAAGAACTGGCTCTACCTGAGGGTGAATTTGGGAGAAGCAATTGGTATTGGTGTTCATAACCATGTTGCTCTCATCCTCCATCAAAAGACCAGACATGATCTTCATGTAAACAGAGTCAACAAGAAAAGGGTTCATGTTACTGTCTTGGTAGGTAGAAAAGGCTTCCATTTGAGAGCTTGGAAGATTCAACAATGGAGGGTATTCTCAGGGAAATTGTGAAGGAGTTAGGTTTAGGGCTATAGAGTCCTCTAGCAAGGCAAAAGTCAAGAAAAGTGAGTCTTAACAAACCCAATAGACCCTTCCTTATATAGAGATCAGCATCTTTTGGTAACTCGTTGCCATGCAAAAGTACCTTTACATTTGACTGGTCCTATCCATTCATTACTAATAGTACTTCGTTGCATAATAATCACCATTGAACTAATTATATACAAAAGTTAGCAGTTAAAAACGTATGTCAAGATTTTATCACAAGATTCGAATCATAATCATCATACTCTGCACTTAGTCTTTCGATTCATAGATTTAACTCTCTCACGACATATTATCATAAGAAAACAAATTAAATTTATGTCGAAGACGTGTACTATTTGCACACATCAGTAAATCCAAAGTAAATGATAAAAATTGTTTGGTTATTTAGTAGTTTCTGTAAAGCCAAAGGCACTGTGGTGGACTCATGCATGAGTCATGAGGACTTCACATATACACCATTTACTTAACAATGGCAATGAAAAGATCCGTCTCTGCACAACTTGAGCTCAGAAGCTGAAACAACCGTTGCTTGATTGAGTTCTGGTTTGTGCAGGTACTTGATAACAACCCTTCCATGTTGGACAAAATATATATAACAATATTATATATTATTAAACTTGAAAAAGAAAAGAAAATAGTATGTTGTAAAAGCACCTTTTTCGTGTAAATAATTGAAAATTAGACCACTTTACTACAGGACAAGATCCTATAAAGTTACTTCTTCTGATGTGATGGAGATGGCATCTATATATTTTTTATTTTTTATTTTTTTGCTTCCCATGTTAAGGTCAAGAAGTAGGGTTTTGAGGGTTAAATCATTGTAAAAATGAAGGGTAGTGTTGAATGATAGAAAGGGTCGTTCGTGGAGATTGTTTGAACAATTTATAGTCATTTAATTTTTCAAGTGAGTTGTGATTCTAATTGTTTTATTAAATACATTATCTTGTGGTTCATATTTATCTTTAGTTGAAACTAAAAACGAAGCATAAATCTTGATGTACATTGTTGATAAAAAAAAACACATACAAATTAAGAAGTTATTGAATATGCTGAACAAAAACAGATAAATATATACAACGATTTTTTATTAAACATAACTTGAAATGTTTAATATAACAATTAAAAAAATCATTAGGGTTTGATAAATATAGATTGGACCAGTCTATTACTTAGATAGCTACAAACACGTATAGTCATTTTTCATTTCTTTATCTATAAATTAGATTTTTTTTTTCTTTATGAGAAGCACTGAGTTGGGTCATTTGCAAAGTTTGGGTTGGTGTTTTGGTCGAGTTTGATTGCCAGAGTGTGGTGCTTAACATTTTTTGTTCGGTCCAGATTTTATCACTGTTAGATTCTATTATTTCAGATTGTAGACGACTACTGGACTCGTCTCACTTAGCATCATTATCTTTTGTTTGTCGATCAACGAATCGAACCGTTTACTGGCTAGCATGGGCAACTTATTCTTCAACTGATTGGGATTGGAACAGTCAGGCAATCCCTAACCGACTGCTTCATGTTCTTGTTTTTGACTTTTTACATTAATAAAGAGCGGAACGTTTTACAAAATTAGATCTTAATTCATAATTAATTTGAATGACTAACATTGCCATCCAAACATAGTATCCGTAATTAGCGTGAACTAAGGTAGATAATTAGCACAAATTATGGAAATGATCATGTAAAAATAAATTGAAAACTTAAGTGATTGGTAGAGAAGAGAAGTGGAAAACTCATAGTAGAAAAGAGAAGTGAGGTGAGAAAGAGAGAGGACAGTAAATTTTCTTGGTTTTCACTGCTCCTTTTACAGTGTCTGCTGAGCCAATGATGATCTGTTTCATATCCATAATTACTGTCCTATGAAGTACCTGTCTTTGACTTGATACTTCATAGGTTTTTACTACTGTCCACAAACTTCCGTCCAATCACACTCACTCTTAGTCATTTTGACCTTTTCGTTTTACTTGACTCATTGATTACTATACCATGGTAAGTTATTATTCTAAAATGTTTTTTAAAATGAAATTAAACATTTGTTTTTTTTAATATAAATGTCATATATCATATATCAACTATATATATTGAAATATTTATCGTACAACACTTAATAGTAATATTACACATTCTAGGGTAACATTACATATCATTATAGATTTTAAAATTGGTAGAAGTAATAATTCTTATAGTTAACATTGAATAAAAATAACTCGTGTAATGCTTGATAATCAGACTGGTCCAGAAGGTACAATAAACATATATATATATATATATGATGTAACTTAAGATAGTAATTACAAATAACAATTCTTGTCACTATAAATATTCAATCTTTAGTGATTTAAAAAAATAACTCGATTAACATTGAATTTGAGCTGATTAGATAAATATTAGTTTTTTGAAGACCGTGATATTGAAAATGGTAAATCAATAATATGTACAAATGTGTTGGGGGTAAAAAGGGGAAGGAGGATAAAAATAGTTTTCCACAAAGTTGTTGCATACCAAACATGTGTGTTTTGAGAAGTCATTGCATGTCTCACATTTATCCTTTCTGTGTGAACAGATTTGACAGTTCCCAACTATTTTTACTTTTACTGTTGTACCAAATGCGATTGATCTTAGATTCCCTAACAGTTGTTGTGGTACAATCTGGGTTCAAACACGGCCCATCTACGCTATACTAACGGCCCAAAATGCTTCTTATGGTCAGACCCAACAATCGTACATTATAGTTAAAACTGTACAAAATTATTTTTCAATTAGTTTTTCTAACTATACTCGTTATTTATTCACAGATGTTTGTATTTTAATTAGTTTGTCACGTAAATATCCCATAGATGGTAAGGTGACTAAATTTAAATATTTTGGTTCGCACATATTCATATCCACAAGTTTATTTGTATTATAATCGTTTGATGTTTAGTCTTATCGATTTAACGATATCATTCGAGAAAAAGTAATTAGTTTTTTTTAAAAGTAAATCGATTCCACTAGATAGAAAAACCGTCATAAACAATGGAAAGTCTAGCTCCGGTGGACAAAAACCCGGCCAAAAGTGGTCGCTGGTAGACTGATTCTCACGCTGTCCAAATGCTTACATGACACTACTTCCAACTAATGATATATGATCTTCAAAGAGATCCCAATTAAATCGGCTATCAGAAACTATACATAAACGAACGACCTAAATCGCATTAGGTGGCACTTAACCCAGATTAAATCTGGCACTAAAAAACCAGACTAAGTCTGGCACCTTATTGACTAACCAAAAAACACAATTGAACACAACGTATAATAGAACTGCCTCGGGATGGAGAACCACATCTAAGCTAGCCTCGACTGAGGGCGAACCAGGGCGCACCGATAACGCCAGATCGAGGCAAGCCGAGTGCTAGGCGGGCTGTTTGTGATAGGGCGGCACGGGTTGGGCAACGGTTCTGCTACGGGCCGGAGAAGGCGAGCGCTGGGAAGGATCGACTTGGTCGACCCGAGGCATGGCAGGCTATGGCTCGGTTGGGAGGAACTGGACGACGAAGGACAGACTTGCGGCGAGCCCGGGCAAAATTAGACAGGACTGAACGAGACCGAGCCGAGAATGAATGGATCGGATGACAACGACAAACTTGAACAGACGGAGGGAGGCCGGAAGATTTGTGATGACTTATCTCCACCGAAACTCATGTGCTACACAAAACTACACTTTTAATTTGGATTTAGCACTTTCAATCACTTTATAGTTTGTCCACTTGTTGGATCCAATATCATATCACGCGCAATTAATTAATTGCCAACGTTAACTACTCATCCCTCAATCCCAACCTTAACAAGAAAAGAACAAAACGCTAGACAGTGCTTATTCATGATTATTAGTGCATGGATTTTCAAATATTTCACTACTTAAAATGTAGATGATGAACGTTAATGTTGATAGGAACCCAAATATTATAATTAATCAGCAGATCACGCATGCAAAAATAATGTTTGAATTGGTGGTACCAACTGATTAATTATAGGCACCATTCATATTTATATTTTGTTGCCGACAATATATATTAACAATTGCCAGAATAGCATTCACTAAATGCACGTACCTTAATGTTAGGTGGGAGATTTTGCATGGTTATGTGCGAAACTAGAAAGAAAGTTCGGGACATGCATGCTTAAAGAACAGTGGCCAAAACTAAAATGGTCACACATTGTAAATACGAAATTGACTAATCATTATTTATAGTAATATCGTGCAAAAACATTATGTGTGTCTATGAGAATTCACATGGAAAAATTTAGATCACGTTATATATACCAAGCATGATTCTATAGTTTAAAATGTCAATATTATTAGTCGGAGGTGATTGTCGACTGTATGCAAAACATTTTTATACGGTTATTTATAATACGAAACTTTAAAATTCAATTTCTCTTACCATTTTTATTAATGATTTCTTTTATATCTATTTTCTTGTATATGGTATAGGGTTAAGTACTAATACACCATCTCTTTCACCTTTTATTTGCAACAACTCCCCGTTTTTGATATTTTATATCAAACACAAATCTTAGATGATTTTTCTGTTGCAAATATCCACCTTCTCAATTAATTTTGAATGGAATATTTTTTCTTTTAGAAAAGACCAAAATACCCATGTCGGCTCTGAACCTTAACTCTAAAACCGAACCCTAAAACTAAACCCTAAAGGAAGTCGACTAGTGGCAGAGGCTTAGGGTTAGGGTCAAGGTTATGATGAAATTTTGATGTATTGTAAAAGACATTTTATATACAAAAGTTACCAGAGTTAGTGTTTTTTTTAACAGAATATGTTTTTTGTTTTGCATCAAAAAGATCGTTTAAAATGTGATATTGACATAAAAAATCAAAAGTAAAAAATTGTTGTAAATGAAAGGTCCGAAAGTTATATCTGTAGTTATCCCTATGTTATAGGTACAATGTGATGTCATTGCCTTTATTATTGTTGGATCAAAATTGATAGAACTGTGTGCCCTCTACTTCATGTGCCTATATAATATATATATGTTTACATTAATTTGGTATCATCGTTACGAACCGAAGCTCATGGTCAAACATTGCAGCTTATAAGTCTTACTTGTTAGTGATGAACGTAACAGTATAGACAAAGTTAGTTAACATGTTGAGATGGATCCCTTACAACCACGATCCATATGTATATACATGGTAGCTTTCAAGTAAAAATCACGATAAATCAAATTAATTTAGATTACTAAATCAATATGATTTAAAAGTTTAAATTTAGAAACGATTTATTAATAATACAATTATAAATACATAATTTCGATTTGAAAACTGTTGTGTATATACCGCAGCTGTACCGAATGTGAGAGTTACTCATTGCAATGCAACTATAATATCTTAGCAGATTAAGATGTAGCTTACCCAATTCGTGTCTTAGTTGACAAGCTTGCTTAAACCAACTGATAATGTTGGTCACATATCATAACTACAATATGGTATTTGCTAATCTAATCATTAGATCATAATTTACAGCTAGTAAGCTAGTCATGAACCGACACGTAGCTATCACGCACACATATTAATATACAGTGGTTTTGTCACCATCGTAAACGACAAGAAACAGCTCAGAATCTTCTGGTACATTTACATAACCGACCATATAGACACCAGAGAAGATGGTGATGCCATATATATGTGCCGCGTCGAATTTAACACGATATATATATATATATATATA
>JAYMSW010000448.1:0-22700 GCA_036897725.1 Erodium texanum | reverse complement strand
AGGTGAGCCTCGGAGTTGTCGAAGTAGTGATGGTAGCTTATCATCTGTTCCATTTCAAGCTCCAAGATCAAATCTTGAAGCTGACCCAGATCAAGAAAGTAAGAGAAAACAAGGTCTTGATTGGAGAAGGAAGAAGAGAAAGGAGAAAATGGGTTTTGTGTTTCTGATGGATACTTTCGCTACCCTTCAGGTTCGGGGTCTTGTAGTAGATATATATGGAGTGTTTTGGGTCTGGAGAAAATAAATAAAAAATTTATCAATTTCTTTTTTGTTTTGTTTTGTTCTGTCTCTGTTCTGTTCTGTTTTTTTTTTTTTTTACTTTCTCTCTGGCGAACTGTGTACAATATCATATCCACAATATTGATATTGTACATAGTCTCTCTCTCTCTAGATCTAGAGAGAGAGAGTGAGGTAGAGGAGTGGGGAGAGGTTGCTTTATTTCTGGGTACTGGTTCGAGTATGCGTGCGTGCGTGAGGAAGTGTGCAGGTATTCTCCACTTGTCAGTGAAGAAAATGAAAGGGAAGGAACAGAAAGTTGGTTCTCTTTTAATTTTATTTTCACCTTTGTTTTTTAAAAGTTTTATTTATTTTATATTTTTTTAGAGAAGGAGAGGAGAGAGAGGTTTTTACAATGTATGTATCGATAAAGCTGTTTCATATCTCATCTTGTCAGCACAGTACCAGATTAAATTATCACACATCATACAGACGCACAGTATTTACACGCCATCTTCTATATATAAACATATATATTATGTATATTTGCAACATGAGATTTGTAATTGTGTATGTATCTCAGTGTGCGTATTATTATATTTTGTGTATTCATGTGTACTTTTTGTTCTTTATTAGTTGACTTCTTGCCATGATTTTGTTGTTCAAAACCCAACTAATTTGAGGTAAGTTCAAAATTGGATGACTTAGTTGACTTATAAAGAAAGAAGGTTTGGGCACTCCAATCAGAATTTTGGTCCGTCCTAAATGTAATTAAAGGACCAACGATATTTCTTTAATCATTAGGTTTATTTGTTCATGATTATAAATATTTTTTTTATCTCTTTTATGAAGTATTCAATAAGAAGTATATTTATTTAATTAATATGATTATGATTGGGTTGACATGATAGTATTGTTTGGCTTATATGTGCAAGTCAATAACTAAGTACAAATCTAAATTAGAAACTTATTTTGATCTCAAAATCACACCTTTTAATATTACACTTTCATTTCCTCATTGGACTAGATCAATGAGCTAATGATCATAACCATATCATTTGTAGTTTTAGTTTGAACTTGTCACCTTCAATATGTACATATATATAGTACCATCTCGAACACATCATTAGAGTCCAATTCACCAAACTAGATTAGCATCCATCTATCAAGACTTCTTTGTGCATCTCCAAATTTGGTGCCCTAGAGCCAAGTGGATATGCCATAGTTTCTTACAACACACCCAAAAAAAAATGAAGGGTTGATTCCATTTTTACCTTTGCTAGTCACACACCATGTCATTGTTTTGTTAGCATGCAAGAAGGTACCAATAATAAATAAACAAAGTTAAAACTTTTTCATCTCTCCTTTTTACCCTCCACCTTTTTTGTGTCTTAGCTTTTTACCCTTGTTACCATTAAATCCATAAATGATTGGTTCATCACCTTTTATGTTCATATGTTAAAAACAATACCCTTGAATGCATCTCTCTTCTCTCTCTCTCTCTCTTCTTTCTCTCTCATATTCTTTGCCTTTTGTTTGGGCACAAGAGTACAATAGACCAGACCAAGACAAAATAGAGAACACAATTATGGGTCTAGGGCTAGTTTTTGGAAGGGACATGGGAAAAACAATGGGAACAAGAAGAAAATGACAATATAGTACACATACATGTTTTGTTGGCACTTGCTATAATATGATTCATGGGCATTTTATTTGGGTATGGAATGCTGGTGAAGAGACTACGGTGATGAAATCTTTTTTGCAACATTGAGAAAATTTTCAGAGACAATAATTCATTTCTAGAAAGAGGTGTGTTTTGATTTGAATATTGTGAGTCATGTGTTTGGTTCATGTCAAAATTAGGTCATGGAAATGATCATTTTGTTAGGTTCATGATCTATTGTTCATACAACTTGTGAATAAAGAAAAAAAATTAAGGTTAGAGATGTCGGTTAATTAATTCAAAGAATGATACTTAACACATTTTTTTGTTATCCATAATTTTTGTGAACAAGAAAACATTAGAAAAAGGTCTGGTTTCAAGACTAACTTCAAACCTTTTTCCTATCCCAAAACAGGTAAAAACGGCAAACTTGAATTATCGTTATATACAACCAACAAGTTTATTTGAACAAACACGACAAATGAAGCAAGACACTCATTTTTCACTTGATTAACACGATAATTTAGAGGTTTTTTTCGATGACCAACATTCCCGTCTAAATAATATATCTTTTGTGGTTGGGAGGAAATATATTGCATGAAATATACCAATATAAAGAAATCCTATTGTCACAATTAATCAACAAACTTAAGCATCTTATTCCAATCATTTAAAAATTAATTAATGCAATAAATCATTATTAAAAAACGACTGAATTGAGTATGATTTTATTGTGAAATATTCCAAGAAAATGACAACATATTGTCACAATCATAAAAGATTAAGAAAATGTGAGATCCAAATGCTTGAGTAGTGAGATCCCCAGGATAGCTGATGGTGATCCTTCATTGATTGATCCATCTAACTGTTAAATCACCATCTTTATTCTTCACTGTGCCTATCATTTTCATCATGATCCTCACAGAAATTAAATCCCATTTCTTCATAGAATTTTTTTTCATGATTTCACTACACCATGCAAAACACAAGCCCTAAAGATTTTGTGCCATTTGTATCCAAAAAGCCTTACTGTGGAACCAAACACATCTTTTTCTCAAACTGGGCAAATCCCAATTTCCCAGCAAAAGGTAGGAATATATTAACATTTAAGGACAAAATTAAATTTGAGAGTAGTTGGGAAAATTTTTTTTTTTTTTTTCTGGGTTCTGATTGTTTTTCTTCTTCTGAATCTTTACCCTTACTGGGTAATTAAAATTCCCATGGAAAAGTAGGAATGTAGAGAAAAAGACAAAAAAATTAAAATTAAAAAATAGAATAAATGTCACTGCAACTGAGAGAGTGGTTGATGAAATCGATTTACAATTCTTTGGGTTTCTTGTAGTTTCCAATGGAATGATACATAGAAAAGCTTTGCAGATGATATTTGATCTTCAAGATCTGCATTTTTGTTAATTTTATGAGTATATATTCGATATAAAATGATTAGTAAATATAAGCCATTATTAAAATACTTTTTTCTCATAAATTATTATCCACATTTTATGTACTTTTTTCAAAAAATACGAATATAATCCACATGAAATTTCGTTTCACTCACTACTAACCCAGACCACATAATTAACTATTCGTTTTTAATAATGGTAAACACGATCATAATAATACAACTAAATTTAATCCGTTCTGATACTTTTTTTCATCTTTATATGGACTTCGAAGCCCAACTTTTCATATGACACTGAAAAATGAATTCTTGAATATATTTCTTACACTCAAAACTGAAAAATGTCTAAAACAATGAAAAAGATAACTAAAAGCTAAAAATTCAAAAATAGTATAATATATGAAATGTAATATATATATATTTTTTATCAGCCACTGTTAATCTGAGAAAAAGAAACAGTGTTGTGATTCAAGCAGGTGATGAGATTGATGTTAAGTTTTTCTTTTCTGTATTTTGTTTATTTTAAATAACTCAATGTGAGAGTAGTTGGTGGAATTGATTATTTTAATGAGAGAAAAATCAATTGTGGCCTCATAGGCTTCTTGAATATTAAAATAATATAAAATATAATAGATTTACATGCATGTATCAATTCATCAATCCCATCCATCGAATCACAATCACAAAAGGATTGATGGTGTTAGATTCTGACGCGTCATGCTCGGATTTTGAGAAGCAGCAAAGCCAACAGGCTTTACATCAAATCATCTCTTCAATCTGCATGCTACGCTCTTTCTTCTCATTTTCTTTCTTTTCTTGTTACCCCATCAGCCCATGCCATCATCTTTCATGTTTCTGGGTTTCAAGAACTTCCCCACAATAGTTACCCGAATAGGTTAAAAAATCCCCCCATGATCTTCTCCTATTTTGGTGCCAGAGAAGCTCAAGTTTACTTGGATCTCACGGCTCCTCTGCTTCTGCTTCCCCTCCATTGGAAATGATAAAATGTGTTTTTGTGTAATTATTTTGTGAATGAAATCAATGTGGGAAAGGAATGAAGATATGATGATCCTATTCATGGTTATTTTCTATATAAAGTATAGCTGAACTTAACCTTATTTTGAAAAAAAAATGATAGTTTTAAGGTTTGATTCGGGGAAATAGTAGTTTAGGTTTGTTATTTAGTATTTGAATAGCTTAGGGTTTACTTTAAAGAGGAGTATTTTGGGGTTTTTCGAAAATTTAGGTTGTATGTGTAACTCACGTGACCTAAAAAATATGGAATTTAACGGATTGCAAATAAATTTCTTTTTTACCGGTATGTTTTACTAACCCTCTAAAATGATTGATACTTCTTCTATATATGGTTGGGAATCGTTACTTTTTACGATTAACTATTGAATTATTTATGTGAATGATGTCTTTCATACATATAATACAATATGCTCAAGCTAATTAACCAATGGAAGACTTGAATTAGTTAGTACAAAACCAACATACATTCGCTTCTTTTTAATGTGAGTCTACATGTTTAATATATATGAGTTTTTTTGTTGGAAGTGCTTTTGTTTTTTTTCCGTGTAAATTTAAATTGTATGTTTCATGTAATTTTAACCAATCATATCTTCAACCAATTAAGTTGTTGAAATTGTTTCCATGTAAGCAACATTTTGACTGAAGCATGTTTTTTTTTTTTTTTATTAAGAAAACATACAATTTGAAAACTAAAAGCATATAATGAAGGCATAACGGAACTTGATATCGAAAGTAGATTCATTTTATTTGTTATGGTCTCATATCGAATATACATAAATCCTAACACTAACCGCTTTAGTTCCCCCTATTAAATTACACAAAAGAACTTGTACAAAGCTATATGGAGAAAATACAATAAGGGCATTTAAAATACATGCAAGAACATGATGAAGGTATATATACAAAGCTATATGGGGAAAATATAAGAAAAAATCCATATAAAACACATAAGTTATTTTAAACATTTTATATGGCAAAACTCAACATATGTGATGTGTCATAAACAAAATATATAGGCACTCTGATATAACTACATTGTTCACATGAAGATGATATAATATTATATGTATCAACAATAAATATCGAGTGAAAAACATCAAAAAAGAATTTACATTGAAATCTCATTTCAAAGATTTAAAAAGTAAATAATTATATGAACATAATAGAGCCAAAACTAAAGTGACTGAACAATAAAAACAAAAGCCAGCTCTTCGGGACGGGTCAGTATCGAGTGAAAAACTCAAACCAGAGGCATCCCAGTTGACTTTTTACCCTTGGTTTTTTTCGAAACAAAAATAAGGGAAAAAAATAATTTTATTTTTCTCAATTTCAAAAACACTTTATTATCCGTATTGTTAAAAACAAAAAGGTCGGCTCGAGAAGCGAGAGAGATCAAGCACTGGATCGCGCGTGACGGATAGGTGACGTCATCGCGCCGCCCTACGCTTTGTAGTCCCTCTGCCCCACACTCTCTCGTGGTGCGTGCGGTGTACGCTCCGCCTGACACTGACGCTGAGCCTTCGACGGAGCAATCAATTTGGTGCTGTTTAAGAAAACCCAAAACAATTATTTTTCTGGGTCACTTCTGTTCTGTCCCAATAATGCCATTGCCACCGTGGCACCGCCACCACCGGCCACCTTGTACGGTGTCTAAACCACTGGCTTGACACGTCAACGTCCTCTTTCTCATGGGGCCAGTCTGACGTGTCAGACACCCATTTGAGGAATGTAAAGTGGGGTTAAATTAAAGAAATAATTACAAATGAACGACCGTGTATTACTCAATTTTTACAATTTATTATGTTTATTTTATAACCCAAAAAAAAAATTAATTACAATTTTTTTTTGTTGCAAAAAAACATAATATGCATCAATTTCTTGCAAAAATGTGATGATACACTCTCTTTTTTTCTTTTTTTTTGTAAATATTCTTAAATTGCAATATGGTTAATCATTTTTTGTTTGAAAAAGACCAAATCAATCAGATGGCTGTGATTTCACGTTTTGGAGATAAGTCAACACATGTACAGTGACCGTTGATTTAACAATACATTTGATTGGTCCAATCAGGAGCAATAAAGCCGATGATCATATATTGATGATCACAACGAAGATATGGTGGATTGTGAAAGGTAAGCGTGATGTACGGCCGTGATTTGATCGTCAATGAGTGCTTGTGATGATGATGTTTTGCCTGGTCTCAACGGCTTTGATGATTCCGTTTAATATTTGTTCCTTTCACTAGATCGTGTTTTTAGATTTTATAGATCAAAATTTTCATTTTATTTTGGGAAAAAAAATGTTAAATTATAATTATATTTCTTTTTTTATCTTTATCAGACGATTCTTGTATGATAAAGAAATTAGGATGATTTATAAATGTAATTATAATTCGAATAGTTTGTTTGTACGTATATATGATGTTGTTATTTTTTAATTGAACTCCTCATTTTTAGTTTTTATTTTTCTGAATAGTGGACTAAACTATAATTGATTTGAACGATTTAATTTATTTTTGGTTCATTATTGCATTATCCTATTGTCAAATGTCAAATAGAACTAGAATGAAAGAATTATATTGGGCTGGTTAGCCACAGAAGGGTATGTGATATGGGCTTTGGAGCAAGAATGAAACCCTTATTGGGTTGGGCTTAAACAATTCATGTATTCCTTGTTCCTCCATTTCATTTATATTGGGCTCAATAAAATTACAATGCTCAAATTAATATACATATGTTAAGAAAGTTGGAATTTTGATTGAATAATAATTTATCGTTATTTGTTATTTGTATTTGCTTGTTGTCTTTAGCTTGCTCATGTATATGTTTATTGCACTGTTAAATCCGTCCTAATTGTTGAGCATTATACAAATTATATTCATTAAAATTTGACTACAACAATAATTACTTACCTGAAGTCCAAAATATGTAATATTATTCTTAAATTACACAAAAAGAAAGGTTGGTTGTGAGAGACCAACTCTTTATTAGTAAGATACATTTTCACCTAATTCAACACTCGATCCAGTAAATACCAAAAATGCAACAACTCATATTCATGATTGTTACACATAGACCACTTGCATAATTAATACCAAAAATAGCAAATCATATATGTTAAGGATTGTACATCTGCTTGATAAGGAACAAAAAGAACGTGGAGGGTTGACAAAAATATAGTAAAAGATAACATATAAATTCAAACATGGTGTCTCATGATCAAAACAAAGTAACAAATACAGTCATAATTCAGCTCAATGGAACTCAAATTTGTCAAGATTCGAGTTGGCTCGAACAAACTCGTATATTTAAATTCAAATTCGATTTGAAAGTGAATATAGAAGTTTCAATTCCATTCGACTCCTTATATTCAGTTTTCATAACAAATATTTAACAAAAATTATGTAGTTATTTAAATACTAACTGACCTTATCTAAGCTTCTAAGAACTAGTTCGAGGTTTATCAAATACTAAAGTTAAAATTCAACAAATATTCGATTATAACAACTTTAAATAGCATATTAATGATTTAAGTTTATACGATTCACTAAATACTCAAATTATTTATAACTAAAAAAGATTGGTTGGATTTATGTTTTGTTTCTCCTATTTAAGGATATGATCGAGTGTGGTGAGCCAATCCAATCTCGATTCACAATGATGTCAACAGCCCAATCGTAACCACAAATGAATGTTGGACTTGGCTCGATATTGGCCTCATCTACTCGTGACTCATTTTCATTTTTTCAGTGTCTTTTAGTTGGAGAGACGTGCAAAATAGTCCTTTGGTTACCAAAACTTCCTATTAAATTTGCATCCACACAACCTTTTTTTTTTTTTTTTGTTTCTGACAAAAGCTACCGTTAATTTTATATATCAACCGAAAGATATACATATTATATGTTGACATTTGAGGCAAAAGCTCTTACAAACCTAAGCTTGGTAGAAGCATACTTCATGCAGTCAGCTTTTCACATAGCATAGCTTACGTATCGTTTAGTGTCTAGACTTAAGTGAAAGGACCTGAAAACGCATTGAAATGTGCATATAAGTAGACTAACGTTTGGGACTACAACAACTGACGCTGACAACTTATTAACTAAAAACAGCAATAACGCAATTAACAACTAAAACACAGTATCTAAAAAACAACTTAAAAAAAAGGCTTCATCTTAAAAACTTCTTATAAACAAATAAGATACAGATCAAATACAAGTATAACAGCTATATATATATAAATCTTATATTTGATATATTTAGACCGTTATTTATGTCATGAGTTAGCTTATATTTGACATATTGAGATTTGAAACCGTTATTTATGTCATGTTTTTTTGTTTTATCAAAAACATACATTATATAACAGTCAATTTTTAATGACTTTTGCATGTGAGTCATAGCAACATTGAACATCTACATATGAATCAGAGACCATAGAGTAAAGATGATATATGGATTGTGGATCAAACCAGACTATCTCTGATATAGTGTCAAAGCGCTATGCAATAAAAAAGCTCAAGCTGATGGGTGGAGACTTCAATATGCTCATTAGGAAAAGGCCACCGGAGGTGCCGACTAGTGCTAACTCGCTGACACATATGCTGGCCCAGCACCGTCCCCCACAGGGAGACGATGCCAACGAACGCAGACCAATGCGGTCACTAATGAAAAGTCGACGTGTTAGCCTCTCCCTCTCTTTTGTACTTTGTCTCATTCTCTTTTGTGTTTGAGCACCGGTGCTGGGGAAGGAGTACCAGTAGACTTGTTTTTCACCGGCACCGGTACCCTCACCACGACCTGACCTCACTAGTGCCGATGTGGCAAAGCCAGTACCAATACTGCAGTGACCTTGCCCTTAATCAATTCATCTCGTCACATACTTTCATTGTAGGATACGCTTCAACATTCTCCCTAGGACTAGACTTCTACACGTAGGTCATAGCTGGACTGGACATCTGCATATGGATCGCAGGCCACAGGGTAGAGGTGACATACGAGTCGTAGGTTAAATAAGATTAACTCTAATATCATGTTAAAGCTCTATTCAACCCAAAATTTCAAGTTAATGGGTGAATACTTCAATAAGCTTATTAATAGAATAATTTTTTCACATTAGGATATACTTCCACAATATATAGAAATTCAAAGATTTGACATTGAACTTATCTTAAAGAAGTGAAATGTGTGTATATAATGCACGTTTGTTTGTATTGAAGTGTAATGTACATATGTCTTACGTTGGAGTGTGATGTGATTTTGCAAGTTGCTTTCCAAATCTTTGTGAGCTGCACTTGCCACTCCAACATTTCGGGTAAGTTCATCTTCCCTATATATCAATTATTAAATATACTTCTGTCTTTTGTATGGGGACGAATTGATTGACATCGTAAGATTGATTGGGTTGAGGACGTGGCTTCAGATGTAAGATCTTAAATAAGCTTATGTTGATGGGTTTAAGTTGAAACCAAAGTCTAATATTATACTAAATTGTGTTTGACCTAAAACCTCAAAGGATAGATGAAAACTCTAAATATTTGTCGGTTATTAGATTCATATCTTTATATCAACTCACAAATAAATTTATTTGTTCTAAATGTTAATTTAAGAGAATTCACATGATATGAGATTTGATCGATAAAATGAAAAAACATGTTACTTTTTGTATCAAATTAAAATCCGACCCTAAATACTAAAGTTAATAAGCAAAAGCCCGTGAGTAATTGTAAAGTGGTGAGAGATTGATCTTTATTTATTAGATACGAGCGTTACAATACAAATAGACTCTCATTAAAAAAAAATTGTAAACCTTAATAAGCAGCGATATATTGTTCGATTTCTTTGTTAAAATGAAGGTTGATCTCTTAGTTTCATGATGTTAGCTGATATTTAGTCAATCCCTTGAGTATTGCTAAAGGGAATGAATTAAAATGCACAACTACCTTATTCTAATCGAAATCCAACGAACATTCGTAGCTTTTCGAATTCATGAATATATGGAAGACAAAGTTTGATATAAATACACTCTTCAATTAAATTAACGGTTAACCAATTAGTTAGTTTATGTCCGAGAATACACTTTAATTAAGATAACCGTTATCCATTAGTTTATTCATTTTGGTAGTTACATAAAATATTTCCATGCCAGATAAATTAATGAATACATATATATATAACATGTTTCACTTATTATTTTAATAACTTCTGCCTCCGTTTGTTCGAAAAGTTAAGTGAATTTTTGGATCTAATATTTTATGAATGCAAAAGTAAATCTGTATAAATTGATTATTTTTGTATGATAATTTTGTCATGTTGATATGTGAAATATCAAAAATTCTTGTATTTCATTAAAATAAGACACAACAACAATTTTATTAATATTTTCACTTTAAAGATTGATATTACAAAGTTTACAAGAAACAAATGATTAAATAACTGTTTGTTAACTGTTTGCTAACAATAATTTTATTAGTATTTTCATACTACAAGATAGATTTGTACGAAATCTTATAAAAAACGAATGGTTAAATAATTATTTGCTAACATAAATCGAAAACGAGGTATATTCATGAACATGTAAGATGGAGTAAGTTTGGATCGTTTTTTTTTTTTATAAAAAAAGAAGGTATATCAATCATTTACCACCTACTAATCGATATGAATTTTCTATCGAAACTAGTCATTGTTCCATGAAAAAAATACTTTAATTTTATTTGAAGATATTTAATTATTTTTCACACTAAATGTTAACTTCTTTCAAGAATTTCATGATCTGTCACACTACAGAACACCCTATCATTTTCCATCATCTTTCAAAAATTGAATAAAAAAATATTGTTCACAATGATGTCTTGTCATTTATGGTTAAGATCATGAGAGAATAAAAATGAAAATTTGCTTGTAAGATTCCGACCGGAGCACTTGAAACAAATTTTAGTGAACATGAATCAAGGCACAAGTGACTCTACAAAACATGAATCTTATAATTGTTTTTAAGACTTCGTCAACCAGATAATTCAATGTTCTTTTAATAGCAGATGTTTTTGAACTAAATCATATTTGCAATTATTAATTAACAACATATGATTTGTCTTTATCCAAACTTAATTTGATTACAAAACAACCTATACTGTGATCAAAAGCGACCTCATATATAGATTTGTGGAGATAAATAATTATTAGGTCGGTATCATGAAAAGAAGAAGTAGTACTTCAATCGAAAAATGTGTTGCAGATTCGTGTGGTTCAAGTTAAGTAAATTGTGGTGTTCAAGTGGTTTATCATATATTTTCAATCATGTGCTTTTGTTGGTATGTTCAGTTTTTTTTTTTTATCACATTATATATCGACATTTAGGAAATCTATATGCAAGTATGTAACCCACATGAAAACTTAAGTTCACAATAATTTTTAAATATAAAATTAAGTTAATATTTAGATGAAAACCAACCTTAATGCAAAATTAGGAACTAATCTGTTAAAGACCATTCATCCAATAACCATTATTTTTAAGGGTGCTTTACGTTAAAAAATAATAATATAAAATTAAAGTTTTACGGAGTTAAGAAAATGTCATCAATAAATTATTTAATGTCAACCACTCAAGCTTAAAATCCAAGAGACATTTTAAGGATAAAGTGCCACCTAATTTACAAAATAAAAAAAAAATTTATTGTTTTATGTTGAATATTGTTGAAGAAAAATAACTTATTAAGCCATTTTCTTTATTTTTATTTACCAACTTTTTCCTCATTCTTATCTTCTAAATCTTTGTTGTGTTCTCTTAAACACTATACACTTTATTTTAACCTCTCATTTTAGTGTTTCGATAGATTTATGTTACATGTTAACGAACCAACGATTGTGTTGAATTTAAAATAAATATTTGTTGTATTAAAATCAATGTTTAGATTATATATTATAAAAAGCTCTAAAATTGGGCCCTTTTAACTTAACCTCCTTTTTTTTTCGCGAAAGCGCGATTCGTTGCAAATCTTTTTATCTCGAGTTCAAATCTCTGTGAAATTTACCATTTTGTTTTCATGCAAAGGACCAGAGATTCAACGTGTGGTGTTTGGGGTTTTGTTCACATGCAGACATACCCTCCATCCTCATTTCTCTATAAATCTATCTCTCTCCACTGCCCAGATAACCAGAGCCGCTCAAATCTCAGAAACCCAGAAGCGCAGAGCAGCAGCAGAAGAAGAAGATGGAGAATGGGGTGGACACAGCTTCTTGCATCACCATCAAAGGGATCCTGAGCTTGCTAATGGAGAACATTGAGGCTAAAGACAAAAGGAGGCTCATTTCTCTGGGTATGGGTGACCCAACTTCTCATTCTTGCTTCAGCACCACCGATGTTGCAGAAGAAGCTGTTGTTGATGCTCTTCAGTGTAAGAAGTTTAATGGGTATGCGCCTACTGTTGGTCTGCCCCAAACTAGAAGGTAAAGTTTTGATTTTGATTTTTTGCCTCTTATTGGGTTTTGCTCTAATTTTGTGAATTGGGTATTTTGTGTGTGTGTGTGGTGTTCAATGTGTCTTCTGGGTTGGTTTGCTGGAATTTGTTTGTTCATTTTGTGCCAATTTGTGTATGCTTGAATATTGGTATTGGTTTCTGAGGCTGTGATCTGGATTTTGGGTATGCTTGAATTTGAAATTTGACAAGTTATGCCTGAATTTTGGATGAATCATTTTTTTCAATTCATAGTGTTTTGAGGAGTTCTGTTTGTTGCAGCTCATTGACTAGATTGTGTTCCATGTGCTCAAGTTGTTGATTTTGTGCCAACTAATCCTGTGATGTTGCTATTGGGTTCTGGGTTGTGCTTCGGATTTTGGGGTTGCTTCATTGTTGTGTTAATTGCTTTTGAGAATTTATAGCTAGTTACTTGTGTGGTTTGTGTTGGATTATATTTTAGCATCACAGTTTAAAGCAACATTAGTTACTAGATTGGCTAATGGTTTGGCGGTTTTGGTAACATTTTGACAGAAACCAAAATAACTCGATCAATTTCCGTTTTTTGTTTCTTTCTAATTGATTTGGTGTTCTTCATGTGGTAGATTAGGATTAGTTCGTCTTAAGTTTCCTATGTTAGGCTGTTTACATAGTCATACAAATTGAGTGTCTTAATATGATGTTTTTGTCCATTGGTTCTAGAATCTAACCTATTGCTGTTGCAGCTAATTAACAAAGAATAGTCTGTTTCTGTGGCTGATTTTCTGAATCATCATAACTTTACAAGAGCCTGAATAGAGAAACAGAACGAAATCAACCAATTCTAGAAGAACATGAATTTTTCATTGATTTCATTTTGATGTTTTACAGGGCAATAGCTGAATATCTGTCTCGCGATCTTCCTTACGAGTTATCAACTGATGATGTGTTTATTACATCTGGTTGCACACAAGCTATTGATGTTGCATTGGCAATGCTCTCCCATCCTGGTGCTAATATATTGCTTCCAAGGCCAGGCTTCCCGATTTATGAGCTTTGCGCTGCATTTCGAAACCTCGAAGTTAGGCACTTTGATCTTGTCCCTGAGAAGGGCTGGGAGGTTGATCTCGATGCCATTGAAGCTTTGGCGGATCAGAACACTGTTGCAATCGTGATTATAAACCCGGGGAATCCTTGTGGAAATGTGTACTCTTATCAACACTTGAAAAAGGTTAGTACTCTATGATGATTAGGTTTAAAGATGGCATCATCTCAAGATCTTGGTGTTAATTGTGTTTGGATTGTATGATTTGTACTTAGATTGCTGAAACAGCAGAGAAATTGAGAACTCTTGTGATTGCTGATGAAGTTTACGGGCATCTTGCTTTTGGAGCTAACCCGTTTGTGCCAATGGGAGTTTTTGGATCGACCGTTCCTGTTCTTACTCTTGGGTCTTTATCGAAGAGATGGATCGTGCCCGGGTGGCGACTTGGTTGGTTTGTGACAAGTGATCCCAACGGCACGTTTAGGAAACCCAAGGTTAATTCCACTTTAATCATACTTAATCTTGATTCTCCACTTTAATCTTGTTTGTTTCGAAAATAACTCTTTTCTTCTTCCACAGACTGTTCAGCGAATTAAGAAGTACTTTGATATTTTGGGAGGCCCTGCAACTTTCATTCAAGTATGTAACTATTTACAAGCTTCTATACTCTGTTTATCCCAAATGCATGTTGAGTTTCTTTGTGAAGAAGTTGATAGTTTGAGAATTACCATAATATCCTTCGTTTAGTTAGTTTTAACCGTTTAGTCGGTACACATGGGAGATCAAACACTCTTATCTTCTACTAATAGTCAAATATGACGCTTGTTTTAAACGAAAGAGTAATTGTTAGGGAAAATCTCACTCAGATACCCCTAAGTATGCATCATTTTCAACTAACTACCCCCAAGTTTAAAAAGTTTCTACAACCCCTTAAGTTTTTCTTAGTCTCAATTTTACCCAACTTATGTCAACTGTTGGGTGGAATGACGAAAATACCCTTATTGGGTTGTCGAAAACTTTTTAACTTAGGGGTGACTGAGATTATCCCTAATTGTTATGACCCAAGCAAATATTTTGCATGTTGACGACTAATCTTGTTTCCTTTACTGTACTTTTGGTGCATTAGGCTGCGGTTCCTCAGATTCTTGAGCACACCAATGAGGCGTTCTTTGAGAAAACCCTCAAAATGCTTAAGCAGACGGTGGATATTTGTTGTGATCGAATCAAGGACATCCCTTGCATTACTTGCCCTCACAAACCCGAGGGATCTATGGCTGTCATGGTGAGAAACATCAAAACTTGCAATTCTCCATGAATTGAATTGGGTTTACAAAAGTTTTCTTAATCACATATCTTTTCATGTCATGCAGATGAAACTGAATCTCTCTCTCCTCGAAGATATTAGCGATGACATCGATTTCAGCTTCAAGCTGGCCAAAGAAGAATCCGTGATTGTTCTTCCAGGTGATCAGCAATGAGCAATTCCATATTCATTTGGTCTTAAGAACAAGAAATCCGCTAATTTCAGCACATTAAGGTTATTTTTACGAACATTAGATCTTGGTTATCGCTATGTGACACGAGAACAATTTTTGCAGGAATCACGGTAGGGCTGAAGAATTGGATCCGTATAACTTTTGCCTGTGATCCATCTTCCCTCGAAGAGGCTTTATCGAGGATCAAATCGTTTTGTCAAAGGCACACAAAGAAAGAATCATGTTCTAAATAGCTTTAATTCCTCTGTTATATACATTATGAACTATAAATGATACTACAGAAAATGTATAGAAAAGCTTCTTCAGAAAAGTTGCAATATGGTTTCCAAATATGTCTTTTGTGTATATTAATGATGTTTTAGAGCATTAATCATTGATGCCATTTTCCTGAAATTCTGGATTCGGTACAATTCCATGTAGTGATGTTTTGCAAACATCATGTTACATGTGAAAGGGTCACATGAAAAGATTTGGTATACACCTAATATGAACTTTTTGTTACATGTTACCGATATTATTGCGAGTAGGTAGATAGATGTATATGTTGTTCTGACCAGATTTGTAATTATGTCGGTTACATATTGTTGATATTATTGGGAGTAGATAGATGTGTACGTTGTTCTGATCCGATTCATATCCTCGTATTTGTAGTTATAACTGATTATGATATCGAGTTTATAATGTTGAAAGAAAGGTTAATTATTCAATGATTAACTAGCAGAATAGTTGCTTACATAACCTGAGTATATTTGAACCTAAATATGATATCAAATTGTTAACTTTACAAGGTAATCAGATTTAAATTACTACAGAAGTGTACCCAGAATAAAAATGAAAAATATTCAACAAGGAATCAAATTAACAAACCATTGCATTATTGAAACAGAAAGCATGACAAGGCTCACTGACATATTTGCCAATCCAGCAAACCAAATGCAGCATGGACTGATGAAACTCAGAACAGACCTGTGATTAACATCAATTTGTCAGATTAGGTACCTTAATTAAGTACTGTTAAAACCTTTTTTTTTATAAGTCAAAATGCTTAATAAGTGATAATTTAGTTGATATTTTCAACCTGAAGTAATGTTTTAACACTCTCATTCACGTATGGGCTTAACATGTGTTGCATACTTGAATATATGAGTGAATCTCTTGCATTTTAAGGTAGAACCCTAGCCAGATCTGATATTATATTAGAATATGATATAACCCAAAAGTTTAAGATGATTGATGAAGACTTTAATATGCATATCAAAACTGTTGCATACTAGGGCACCGGTACACAACGAACAACTAAGAAAATATCTTGTATTCTAGAGTTCTGATATCATATTAAAATAATCAAATTCAAAAATTCGAGTTGATAGGTAAAAACTTCAATATACTTATTAAGTGACACTTATTCTACGTTTTAGAGAGGAGGTTAATAAAGTGATACGTAAGATAGATAGTGATACGTGAATATTCATAAAGGTACACATCTAGCGGTGGACATTTCAAATGCATGCATGCATTTGCTATTCTACACGTCGAGCTAATAAAAGGGATGTTGCCCTCCAGGTGTATATGTGTAGATCGAGATCCAAATTAATTCGACCATAAAATCTTAAATCTATAGACATGAATTTCAACATACGTATCGAATGAAACATATTCACACCTTTTGATGAACACTATCAATGACAGACCAATCAAGAACAATATAACAAAAAAAGAATATACGCCACGAATAAACAATCAACAATTAGATCAGAGCTCGAAGAACTGCACATATATTTCGATTATTCATGTCATATAGATTCTAACAATTATACACATATATGTACGATGAATACATAATGGGAATGATCTTAGAACAAATTAAATTGGAAAGAGAGTAGATTATAATTATGAGCTTACCCAAGGATCCAAACAATGACACCAACAAGAGATACAGTCAAAGAGAGAAAAGCAAAAGGCAGACCGATCATGAACCCTAATGGTCTGCAACTCAGCATTTTATTTCGATCTTCTTTTCGCAACCTTCCTTGGATCGAAATAGCAACCATTCCTTAATTAAGAGCCAAGAAAAAGCCTTTTTTTTGTTACTGAAAAATATTATTCTTTCACCACCCAACAAATGATTTTTTACTATTATTTTTACATAAAGTATGAAGCTTTTGTTAAATGAAAATGTTGAATAGAAGGATATGCATGCTAGGTGGGAATAACATTTTTGTTACCCATATATGAATGAGAATTTTGTACAAGACAATAAATTAGTCATTTAGTAGACGGATAATAATCCTAACCGACACATATAAGTTGAGATAAAGATGTTTTTTAATTAATAATTATTGAAACCAAAGCTGGTTAACCTAGTGGTAAAAACACTTAAGCTTTTGTCCTTATGACTAGGGTTCGTGTCCCAATAACAGTACCATTTACTTACTATTTTATAACACTTTCTCAATTTAAAGTATTTCTGAAAATATCTTGTACCCCTCTATCAGAATCCACCCCTGATTTTGACCATCCAAACTATGTCAAAGTCAGCATGGTCCAGACATCTCATCTTCTACAACTCTGCTACCATCGTGCACAGGGTCAAAAAAACAACAACCTAAATTGATGTTCTACATATATTATTATTCAACGATCCAAAATGGTGTTCTACATATTATTAAGTCTAAACACCCTCTAATTAATGGACTCAATATATACACCAAATTAGAAGCAGCCATATATATAGTATACATTGATTTTTGACTGTACTCGAGTCGTTTTCTCTCAAAAAGTAATGGTGATTGGTTAAGGAGTTAGTGTCTCAATCATTTTTGTCCAGGCATTAAATTCTTGGACCAAACAATATGACAACAAGACATGTTTATTGACAATAGTCATTGAACCTAGAACAGAAGAGAAGAAGAGGAAAAAACCAAAAAACAATTGAAGAGCTTTGAATGTTACTATGAATGGTGTCTGAAGAAGCACAGTTCATATATACATAGATGCATGAATTTAGGAGATTAATACTAATCATGTACCCAAATCTAACCCCACCATAAGCTATATGTATAGCTGTGTTTGTTACTCCTCCAAACGACATGATCTCTTGTGTTATAGTGCATTGATACATGAGATTTGTTGGGCATATCCTTAAAACTCGGCCTCTGCTAAAAAGATCAGACATAAGACCCTCACTCTAATCCTAGTATACATGACACTAGTAACATTATATCCAACAGTAAATAACATGTATCATGTAAATCTTATAATATTCAAGATCAAGACTGACTTATATATTCATAAAAAGAAAAGAAAAAGAGACTGACTTATATAAGCTCGATTACAGTTCTTAATCCTATATTTTTCTTTTCCTAATATTTTATGTAATTTTTTGTTAAAACGGGTCATTTATATTTGGTATAACTTTAACTTTTATAAGATATCAATTTTCTCTTCTTGTGGGGCATAATAAGATTGAACTTCCGGAATTCAAGAAGGGCCACGGGCATAATCCTAAATCAATCCTATACGTCTATCTATCTTTAAGACCATGTAAATTGTATATAAAATTAGTCAATCGTATGAGATCAAGCTTTCATAATTTAGAACTCAACTTGTTTTGGGTATGACCTTAACACTGATTATTAATACCAATTTCCTTTTACTCAAAAATAATAATAATACCATTTTCCTTCATTTTTGTTCCCTTTGAGATTATTGTCTCAATACTTCATAATATATATTTTTATATAACATATTTTGGATATTTTTGTATGTTTTGTATATATTGAATATTGTAACAAAACAACTCGTTAATATTTGACTAGTATATGGCAAATATCCAACCTTCGAATTTCTAAACTCTTTTTGTTAAAATCGTATCAAGATCATCGTTAATGAAGAATCATATTAATCATTATACATTTTCACCTAGCTAGTGTTACACTGAAATAAACAACTTAATATCATGACATTTTCACTTGGAAGTTATAATAGCTACTATTAAATACACTAAATTTTATTTTAAAAATTATCTACAAAATATGCAAGGATCTCAAAAGTAGCTGATTTGATGTTTAATGCAATCATTTAATTAAAAAGATAAGAATTATTTGAATAAAATAAAAGGATAGGGATAATGTTTTATAGTTTGCATTGCATGGGTAGGGTCTCACCCACCTGAACACCACGTGAACATGCGCACATAAAGTCAAATCGCCATAAATGGCCATAAACCAAGACCTAAATATCAACTTATAAACAAATGTTCATCGTGTCCCCATCTTAATTACCTTTCAATTCCATCTAATCCAAATTCAACTAACGCATTTCGTCTTGGAATAAAACTAAATCTCGAACTTTCTTATTTACATAACAAATAGAAGGTTTGTAATCGAGGCTTGTTCTTCTCTGAAAGCACGTAATTGAGGCTTGCTCATTGCTAAAGAGTTATATATTTATGATTATTCAACGTCTATTTTAATAGAGATAATAATTGTTATTATTTATAATTATTGTTTGAAATTATCTATATACGTATTTAGTATATTGTTTAGTCATGTCTGGCTGGTAAGCAAGAGATAAACTATGTTTATTTCATCTTAACATTATAAATTGCTATTCTCACCAACGCTATAGTCTTTCTTTTTTTTTTAATTGAAAATTTTGTCATTTATATTATATATTAACCATGAAAACATATATTTGAACTATTGATCTATCTAAGCAATATAATAACATTACAGACTCAAAACTTGGTGGGAATCACAATTCTTACGGTAAACTTTGAATGAGTATAGCTCGTATACCGCTTAACAAGCAGTTATAAACCAGACAACACACAATGAGATAACTAAAAACAAACATCTGCAATTAGGATTATGATTGATTGAATCCTACATCCATCCTGACTAGTCTAACGGTGAAAGGAATTATTTCTATTAGCCACTAATGATTTGGTAGGAATAACAATTATTATTATTTGGAGTTTTTTTTGTCGTACATGATCTCATATGCGTTTGTTTGGTGTGCCAATTAAGCCGATCTGATTGTTAAACAGTTCACGAATTATGTTCATTCTTATTCATTACTAATTGCACGACTTTTTTATTTTAAATTAAGCCTGAAGTATGTAATATTATTGCATAATTGATTGTTAAGCAATATACTAACTGTACTTATTTAATAATGGCTTCATCAATTGTCATTTTCGATCAAATCTGAAGTCCATAATATTAGTACACAGTCTATAATTGTCACCTTCTCATTTTATATGAAACGAGTATATATATATATAAACAACTAAAGTATATATCCTCACATAATCATTCTATTTTCTCCACCCAAAAACAACAACAACATGGACCAACAACACTTGTTCCATCCCCAAACCCAAAAGCACAACAAAAAGAGGCTCACCGACGACCAAGTGAAGCTCCTAGAGAGAAGCTTCACGGCCAACAAGAAGCTAGACCCGGAGAGGAAGCTCGAGCTGGCCAAAGAGCTCGGCGTGCCGCCGCGGCAGGTGGCGATCTGGTACCAGAACAAGCGAGCCCGGTGGAGGACCCAGAGCTTGGAGTTCGACTACGGCGCGCTTCAGGTGAAGCTCGAGGCCGTGGCGGCCGAGAAGAGGAAGGCCGAGAAGGAAGTGGAGAAGCTCCGAGGAGAGCTCAAGAGGGCTCAAGAAATGCTTGCTATTGCTGCTATGAATAATAACAAGACTTGTTCTACAAGTAATGATTCGTGTGATGTTGGAGAGAGACATTGGTCGTGTGATGGTGACGATGGGGTTTTGCAATTTGAGGAGCTCTATGCTTGCTTTGTTGATGGTGACCGGACTAGTCGTTGGGGTTAGGTTTCTCATTCTTGTGTTCATTTATGTGTGAGATTCTGTGGAAAAATGTTTGTTGTGTGATTGATTTTGGATAATCTAAACTTTTTTTAGATGAAACTATTTAACACTTAATTTCATTGATCATCCCCGATATGTAGATTTGTGTGATATAAACATATTTTAAATATATTGTATGATATGTATATGATCTATTTGTGGATTCTTCTAGAAAGGGGGTGGAGAGGAAGATTGATAATCTTACGAGTTAGGTGGGTATGAACTAAATGGGATGAAGGTTAGAAAAGACGAGTTGTATTTGTAGAGACCGAATACTTAACGATCTGGATGACTACTGGTAATGATCTTGTTTCCTACATTTAGAAATTATGTTGTGTAGGATTTTGTTAGAGACCGACTACTTAACGATCAAGACGATTATTGGTTATGATCTCGTTTCGTACATTTAGAAATTATATTGTGTAGGATTTTTTTAGATCAACTTAATCATGAGTTGATAGAGTTGTTGATTGATTCCCCCTATTTTTCTCATGAAGTCAACACAACTAATGATTTTTTTTTGAAATATTATATATATGGTCATATATTATATTGCGATTATAGATTTCTGAGACCAGTACATATTAGAGTATAACTCGTATACTACCATGTAGAAAGACAAAGACACTAACTAAACATTAAACAAAGTCTGACACTAATAATTACAACAAACGCATCAAATAAGATAAGCCAAGACATAATTATATTTAAAAAAAATACCGCTATTGGGACTCGATCCTGAGTCTTGTGGACTTAAGTTCTGAAAACTATTATTATTATATACTTATTTTTAAAATTATAGCTAACACATCTGTAATTATTTTTTTTTATAAAACTACTTTTATTCTTACATTATATATCAAATATGAAAATAAACACCTATCAAGTCTAGCCCAGTAATTAAAGGAACTATTTCTCTTAACTAATAAGAATTGAATCTAGTAAAGACAATAATATTTCCTCCCATACTTGTATTCCACCCCTCTAACTAAGAGAAATAATTCCTAATTCCCTTTAACAACCGGATTAGTCTTAATGTTTTCTTATAAAATTATTAAAATACTAATATTAACTACCTAAATTTATATTATGTCTTCTATATTATCAAAAACAAAACAATATATTACAACTTTCCATAATCTCAAACACGTATATACAACTTTCCATAAACTCGAACACGCATAATTGTTTCCTATAATCGACATTATGGAAGCATTGTCTTAATATTACACTACAAAACAGTATCTATAAATAGATACTCCCATAAACCCTAACACACATATCGCTCAAGAAATTAACAATGGTGTCCTCAACGAGTCTTGTTCTTGCCATTGTCACAATCTTCACCATCGCCATGTCCCAATCGTCGCTAGTGGTCAAAGCCGACGAGGCCTTGATCCAAACCTTGTGCGACAAGACGGACTTTCCCGGCGTCTGCAAGGACTGCTTCCACGGCGACCCCTCCTGCCAATCGGCCGACGCCGTCGGCCTCGCCACCATGAGCATTTATTGCGCCGGGAGAAGCTCTCAATTG
>JAYMSW010000447.1:0-22712 GCA_036897725.1 Erodium texanum | reverse complement strand
TCCATTAGTGAGCAACATTCAGTAATATCATTGTGTGCGTTTTATTTTATTGTTTTTTTGTATAACGTTTTTCGGGGCCTCAATTTATATATTTACCCCGAACCACTAAATTTTTAGAAACGGACCTGATTATTTGCATGCCAAAAAAAAAAGTAGTCGATTCATTGATAAGCTAAAGAAAATATTAATTTGTTCTCATAAGTTATATAACACAAGCTCATAATCTTAACATAACAAATAAAAGTTAAAAGCGAGATCGAGCATCACAAAATACGAGTATTAAGAGCAAGTTGTAGTATAAATAGTACATGTATTTGTTATAGTATTGTCTTACATCCTAACGAAGCTGGTTGTCCAAACAGCATTATGATATCATCATATATAAATAATGTCGATTTTCAAATTGATTTATCGTCGACGAAACTATATATTATATAAATAATATATGCATTTGATATTCTATTGTCTTACCTCCTATGGGAGATGCTTGTTGGGACATTGAGCACTTTGGTATTGATAGGAATTCTCTACAATTCCAAGTTGTCTTACTAATCAAGCCTCTATGGTACCTTTAAATAAATCTTCACCATTCATTTATTATGCAATCATCTATAAATAGAAAACATGGCCATTTCATTTCCTCATACCATCTTTCAACTTCTTCACTAAATAACTATAGTTCTTCTATTTTGTATGATAATATATTTTTTTGCATACATGACAAGAACAAATAATTTGTTGGATGTATTCACAAGAATTTTAGATTCAGTAAAAATGAACTATAGATAAATAAATTTAGAGTTATAAATAATGAGTTATAAATTGATATATTTGTTATATAAGAAGGTATATGTCAATTTCGTATTGTGAATTTATTGTCCGTTGACAATCATCATCATGTGAAACTTAATAATGCTGTATGACACATGTTTAAATGACTTTGATTTCATTAGCGAACGACAGAGGTTTTTGTTGGTCATAACTTATCTAACAGAGAAAAACTTCTTTATATGAAACAAACGATGTCATCAACAAAAAATAGTATATAGAAGAAGAAAAATTGATATGATGTTTAAAATTTGTTATAAATTATATTTAATTGAGAATTTACTCGTAATGTACTTTAATTTTTGTTTGTAATCAAACTTCTTTTTATATTAATATAATAATTAGGTATATATAATCCATAACTCAACCATTAACCACTAATTTGAACTATTACCATACATCTCATCCTAATCTTGTCCAAATACATAACAATTAAGAATACTAATTTCGTCCATAATTACAATACGCGGATAACAAAACAAGTTCCACGTCTTTGATTACATCAACTCAAACAAAGTAACCTTAATACACATCATTGAAATAACAAAAAATAAACATATTAAACACATTATAATGTTAATAACCACTAATCAAAGAACGGCTCGAAAAAGAAAAGAAAAAAGCGTAAACGACAACGTTTTTGGGGAACCCATATCAATCAATCATCAAAACACAGTGGGGACGAGTACAGAGGATTATGAAGAGTAGTGGACGACCCTTTCTTCTTCCTCCACGAAAACAACAAGTCTCCCACAAGAGGAACAATGGGCTTCTTCTTCATCACCATCACATTATCCTTATTATCTCCGAAACCATAACCACGCTGCTTGCGAGTCCCAACGTTGTTGTCGCGTTGACCACCGACGTTGACACTGGTCAATATCTCGGCCAGAGTTGGCAAACCCTCCACTCTCGTCATTACCATCTCCCTCCTCCTCTCCTCCTCCCTCACGCCGCCGCTCCCCGCCCTCACCTTGGACATGTTCCGGTGGAGCTCGGCCAGCGCCGCCTCGGTCTCCGACTCTCTCTCCTTCAACATCTTGAGCTCCACCTTGGTCTCCTCGAGCTCCACTTCCAACTTCTTAAGAGTGCTCTCCACGGAGACATGTTGAGCTGTTGAAAATATTGAATCATAAGATATTAAATCAAAATAAATATTAGTATCGAAGAAATACTAAATAACAATCCGTATATAAATAAATATGGTATATTCTAAAGTGTCACTTATACGTAAATATAAATTCCTCGTGTATATAAAGATACGCGACGAAATCAGAAGTGTTATGTAAATATACACGTCAAAATCTAAATTCCGTGTGTATATAAAGATATGCGATGAAATCAGAAGTGTCACGTATATATTTACATACACTACAAGGTCTATTAGGATACGTCGCGTATTACATACGTAACATTTTTTTTTTCTCCATCGCTTTATAAATCATCATACACAGGGTTTTGAGTGCCCTGGGTATATACTAACTGTATGCAGTGATTATAAAACAAAATGTTTTACATGATCCTAAAATCTCCTATGGGAGATTACAAGATCATTAAAATAAAATACTATATAATATTTCGTATTAACTAATAAAAAAAATCAGACTAAAACAATTATATTTATTCTGATTTATTGATATCTTATAATTTCATACCGATAATGTTGGTGTGGCTTGTCCCGTATTCGGTCACCTTAACCATCGCGAGAGAAGACGGTGACGGAGATGGAGAGAGCTTCGGGCGCGGCGGTGACTTTTCTTGCTTGGTGTGAAGAACTATGGCGGTTGAGAGGGGCCGTGAGGAGGAGTGGAGGTCTCCGGCGAGGATGCGATCGCCGAAGATGGCCACGGCCTCCTTGACGGAGCGGAAGGGGCGGGAGGTGTCAACGTTGGAGTGGTGGTTTTGGGGGGTTTGAGGTTGTTCCATGGTGTGTGGGTGTTGGGAGAGAATTGTGGATCGGTGTGTGTTTGTAATATTTGAGGATGTTGGTTTTGGTGGGTTTTGGTTTCTTGGCTTGTACTTCAACGCTGTTGAGAAAGAGAGGATATAGAGAGTGAGGGAAGAATGTTGTTTCAAGGTTAAGACAAGTTTGATATCTTTATGGTTTGGAAGACATTGTAGGGGGAGATATGTGACTGCTTAACTACTACATGATCCTGACCCATGTGAACCTTGTTTTTGTCTATATATTGTTAGATGTTTTTGGTCTATTGGTTTTGGTTTATACAGATTGTTAGTTAGTGTGTCGTGACTTACAACATTTATTTTTTATTTTTTATCAGAAAGAAGAGAAATACAATATCTTAAGTATGAGATTAGAACGAGTAACCTCATACTTATTACATGAAACCTCTACCACTTTACCCACACCATTTGATAACATGTATCAATTACCAAAGTCCAAATATAATTTTATTTGGAGGGAAATTGTGATGTTTATTATCAATCAGCAATCAAAACAATGATGACATGTATCCGATCAATAGCGATTAGGTAAAAAATGTGTTTATTTGGCCAATTAATGATAAGTTTTGTTCGCTAAAAGTTTAACAAAAACAAGATCAACATCCTCAAAAGCTGTTAATACATGAATATAAATCTCAAACCAGTAAACCTGTGGTGAAAAAAAATTTAGTTTTCAATAACCATTATAATATGTAGGGAAACTTTTAAGTGAAAACCCGCTTATTATATAAACTGAGAACTAATCTGGGTCATTAAATTTGTACATCTAATGATCCAAACTGCAGGAGGTAATTGTGAATTAATTGAACTAAAAAATATTAAAATTTCACGTATTTACGATTTTGTCATTAATGATTATATTTTAAATATGGGCATCTGGATGTACTAATCCGGTAGGCTATATTCATTATCATTTTTTATGATACATATAGTTTTCATATGAAGCTACTCATAATATGTATATGACAAAAATTATGTTAGAATAATTGATAAAGAAAATCAAGCATAGAGTCCTTTTCTAAATTTCGGTTGAAAAAAATATAAAGGTTTAATTGAATTTATGCATAAGATTTTTTTATTTCTCAATTTGATGATAAATTAACTTGGTTGAAAATACATGTAATTGGTTGGAAACACTATAAAGTACATAAAAGTTACGATTAACCTTTCAAAAATATATATTTTATATCTATACTTTAGCCTTTCAATTCATTAACAATAAACTTATATCAACAACACTTCAAAATAAAAAAATTTATATCAACAAAAAAAAAATCATTAACAATAAACATTATAATTACCATCAAAAATCTACCCAACACACATTACTAACGGTTAAAAATACCGAATAAACATTAAACCTCAATAATATACTAATTTAGTCGTGATCCTCTACGGCGCGGCACTGCCTGCGTAAGAAAGAAGCGCTCTCGATCTGTTTCTGTTCAGCCTCCGTCTGTAACTCTCACTTCCGATTACAGAGCCGAAACAAATGGCCCCGAACAAGAAGCAGCAGCAAAAGCAAAACGCGAAGCCGAAACCCCAATCATCATCGTCCAGTTCGAAAGGGCCGAAGCTCCAGATATCGGCCGAGAACGAGAGCCGGCTCAGGCGGCTGTTGCTCAACTCCGACCGTCCTACCTCGGCGGCGACCCCGGTTCAGGACTCCACCCTCAGCAGAGCCCAGAAGGCGAAGCGGCTCAAAACCGTTTACGAGAAGCTCTCCTGCGAAGGCTTCTCCAACGATCAGATTGAGCTCGCCCTCTCTGCTCTCAAGGTAGTAATAGTAGTGCATTGTTGCTTATTGTTTGGTTCCCGAGAAAATTAAGTGGAGAGGAGTAGAAATTCTTTTTTTGTTCTCTTCGTTTGTTAGTATGATGTATGCAGAATTTTGGTTTAGCTGAATGACTTGTTATTAGGATGATTTGAATTGAATGTTGCTTACTATTTGATTTTACTAGCTAGTTAATTAGAGAATGTTAATTTGAGGACCTATTGGTGGCTGAGAAAATGAGAAAGAACAGAAGAAAATGAATAATAACTGTATGATTGATGTTGAATTTATTTGAAATCAATGATAATGATAATGGAAAGAAATGCTCATAAGTTCATGTAAGTCAAAATTGGCCGAGTCTGGCTGTCATTTTGATCAATTTCCTTATCAGGATCGTATGGTGTATTGCTGAGTTTATTTCGAGCTCTACATCTTTTGGTTTCATAAATATGATTTGCTTCAAGTATTTTCTCACACATGATCAAAACACTGTAGATCTTAATTTAGTGATATAATGACACCAAAGCTTACAATGGTTCTTCTATTATCGTTTTTTCTTCTTCTAATAATTTAAGGTTTGTGGTTTGCTTCAATGGAATCAATAGGATGGTGCTACATTTGAAGCTGCTTTGGATTGGTTATGCTTGAATGTCCCAGGCAATGAGCTTCCATTGAAGTTTTCTAGTGGCACTTCTTTGCATGGAAATGGGGGTATAATTGTTTTTTCTCATTTGCTTCGGGTATCTAAATTTACTTAATACAGCTTGTCTTAATCTTTGACTCCATGTATCAGGAGGTTCTGTCTGTGTCATATCGACTGCACGGGAGGATTGGACGCCGTCTGTGGAGCCATCTGATGACAGTAAAGATTTTAAACCGACAATAGCTGTTCGAATCAAGGGGCGACGGGAAGATGATGATGATCTTGATTCATGGCAACAATCTCAGGCAGACTGGATTAGACAGTATATGGAACAACAGGAAGAGGTACATGGCTACATAGATAACATACTTCACTCTTCAGCAAATATTATTTAATATTCCAGTTTGCAATCTTGAAGTTGAAGGAATTCTAAATGGATTTACTAACCTGTGTATGGATTTTCCTGCATATGATCTCATTTTTTTCTGCATATAAATGGGAATAGGTAGATATTTTGTTTCCCTGAATATGCTAGAACTAGGTGAATTATCGGATTACTCCGCCCCACTTTAACTGTTCATTGTACTAAAAATGGATTGACTAATCCGTGTCATTTTTGTTCTGCATATAAATGGGAATAGGTAGATATTTTGTTTCCCCTGAATATGCTAGAACTAGGTGAATTATCGGATTACTCCACTCCACTTCAACTGTTCATTGTACTAAAAATGGATTTCCACTCTAGTGCTCACATTCCCTTTTGCTACCAAACTATAGTTAGTTTGCCCATCATATCCACTATACGAGTTAGTTTAATAACTTCGATTTTTTTTCTAGCTCATATACAACTGCACAGTCAACCACTAACAAAAATATCCTTTGTGCGTTTGTTCATGGCATAGCCTGATCTAAGACCTTACTGAACAACAGTTTATGGACTTCCATACTGTGGAATTCATATTGTCTTTTTAATGTTTATTTTCCTAGTTACCTGCTTGACCTTGCAGTTTGCCACATTTTGAACCATATAATTCATTGATGAATATTCTACCCTCAGAACAGTGCTTCCCAAATGTATTTTTGAAGAAAATTGTGATGTTTTTATGCTGAAACAGTGAAGGAATTTACAATAATACTATGTTATTTTCAGGATGAACCTGAATCTTGGGAAGATAATTTAGATGGACAGGGTTCGAAACAGAAGGTAGCTTCAACAATGTTGGAATTATAAAATCACTTGTGAACTTGTTCTGTTCAATTGCGGTGTTAACAAGAATTCCGTTCTCATTCTTCCCGTTTTAATAGGTGTCAGGGCCGAGGTCTTATGATGTTATTGCAGAGGAGTACTATGCTGCAAGGCTGGAAGCAATGAGAGCCAAAGAAAGACGAGACAAACAGAGCCAGGAACGGGCGGGCCTTGTCATCCGCAAACTCAAGCAAGAGTTGTCTGCTCTAGGTTAAGTTCAATTTCATTCTTTTTTTTTTTTTCCTTCTAAAATTCAGGTATCCAATAAAATTTGTCTTCTTCTGCATGTAAATGTCAAGCAGGATTGTCAGATGACATTTTGGCATCTGATTTTGCAAATGAACATGCATCTGGTCGGTCATCTGGGGACACTTTTTCCAGTCTCCCTGAGGGAACGGCAGTACCCAATTTGGAAGGTGTTCCAGCTTCTGCTGTGCTTGTGGATGAGTCTGTGGCGCATGAACATAATACAGAGGGAATGTCAGTACCCAATTTGGAAGGTGATCCAGCTTCTGATATGCTTTGGGATGAGTCAGTGGCACATGAACATAATACAGAGTGCTGCACCTCCAAGGAGTCTCCAGCTATACCTACTCTGACAAGTGTAACCAGTAAGGATAAGGCAGCCTCGGAAGAGGAGTCGGGAGATGTGGAGCTTGGCAGTTTCTTCTTAGAAGATGATCCATCTAATGAAGTCTTACCTGCTGAAGTTTTGAGATTGCAGAAGCAAGAGAAGATGAAAGAAATTTATAGTGAGAAGAACTTAGAGAAACTAGAGGGCATCTGGAAGAAGGTAATAGCTTCATCACAATTAGCTTGCTAGCTTTTACAAACAATGCTGGAAAGTTAAACAGAGCAAGCCACTATCTGATTCCTAATTGAATTTATATTGCTTTCCTTTTTGTTTTGTTTTGTGATTAATTAGTCGTGGGATTGTCTTGGAAAATTCTGAACAGGATGTATTGTTTACACTTTATATAACCATACTTGGTTCTCATTTATGGATTCCACTTCCAGTCAGGGTTGTGCACCCTTATTCTTATTCTTAGTTTTCTTTTTTTGTTGCTGGGCCATATCCAAACCCCAGATATTGTTGTTTGGACCTATTCTACTAATTTTGCTCTTATTCAATTTAGGTGCAGCTTATTTCTTGGAAATTCTATCTTTTTGTTCTATCATTTAGTGATGTAGTTTGTAAAATGTATTTACAGGGTGACCCTAAAAAAATACCTAAAGCCGTTCTTCATCAGTTATGTCAACGATCAGGTTGGGATGCTCCGAAGTTTAATAAAGTGCAGGGTAAAGGAACTAGTTTTTCTTATGCTGTGAGTGTATTACGTAAGGCTAGTGGGAGGGGTAAGAGCAGAAAAGCAGGTGGTTTAATCACTCTTCAGCTGCCTGGTCAGGATGAAGCTTCTGAATCTGCTGAGGTACTCAAGGCATATAAATATTTTTGTCTTACTTTGTTTATTACCCTGAATTATGCCAGCCTCTCTCTTTCCCTTCCCTTATTCTGAGGCCCTTTGTTATTACAGTTGGTAGTGGAATATATTTCCTGGTGGCATTTTCTTCTCTTTCGACTCTCTAATTCATAAACATCATATAAGCAAAATTTATTAACAACTCTGCAAATACAACTGTAACTGTTATGGTTTCAGGATGCACAAAATAGAGTGGCAGCTTATGCACTCTTTCACCTGTTTCCTGATCTCCCTGTTCATGTAACAATCACGGAACCATATGCTTCACTGGTCTTGCAGTGGATAGAAGGTAGACCCATCAGTTTGAAGAAATTTAATTATGAACATTAAAGTATATGTGAGAAGTTTGAATTAATTTTCAATGCCAGTGCCTGCATGGCCTTAAGTGCTTTGTTTCCTTGACTCATGGTCTTAGGTTCAAACCTTTCAGTCGGTGACTTGCTGATAAAAACAACCAATTATCCCTCATCAGTTTATTGGATTTGTTGTAGTTTACAATTACAATTTGGAATCTTGCAGGGGAGCCGTCAGCCAACCAGGGAGAAGCAGAGGAAGATCGAAGAGCTGGTTTTGTGGATTCATTGCTGAGTGCTGATGTTTCTTCTTCAACTGCTTCTGTTAACAGTTTGAATACCTCTCGTCCAGAAATGACTCAGGGAACCAATCCTGAGGAAACTAAAGATTCACCTACTCGTGCTGATTTTGCTGCTGAAAGTATGGTTTTTACTTCCCATTTAAGTGCATTGTATAACCCATTATATAGCCAATTTATTTTCCAATCAGGCACTCATGTAATCATATGATAATGTTTTTCATGGAGTTTCTCTTCCTGACTTGATTATTTTACATTTAGTTCCCTTTTTTTTTTCTCGCTCTTGAGTACTGTAATCCTCTATTGCAGAAGCAAACTATTCTAAAGAATTGGAGAGCTCTTATCTGAAACAGGAACAAGAGAAGAAAAAGAAAATGCAGAAATACAAGGTTAGCATTTCATTATCTTTTCCGTCACGGAAGTAGCTCAATCTAGTTACACTGCTCATTACTCATTCTTCAAAGAAAGATTTCCTTCACAATCTAGATAGCACTTTTCCATAAACCATCCCCTCTTACATTTGGATGGTTGATTGTAGTTAGCACTGGGGAGGTCTTAGCAGTGAGATAGATACTGTGCTACCCTTGCTGGGGTTCCCACCAGTATCCCAATTAGAAAAAAAAAAACTTATTCATTTTATTTTTGTGGATTTCAGTAGTCTCATTTTCTGTTATGCTTTTTCTTCCTTTCCAGGACATGTTAAAAACTAGAGCTGCCCTTCCTATTGCTGGGTTAAAGGGAGATATTTCACGACTTCTGAAGGAGAACGATGTTCTTGTTGTCTGTGGAGAAACAGGTTCTGGGAAGACAACTCAGGTGTGAATTCATCTTGATTTTGCTTTCATGACTGTTATCTATATTGCTATAGGAGTCTCTTATCTTGATTTATTTCTTATGGACTTGTTTCCTTTCTTCTCCTCTCTCTGCACATCATCACAGCCTGTTTATCTGGACTTTTGTAGGTTCCACAGTTCATATTGGATGAGATGATTGAATCTGGATGCGGTGGATTTTGCAACATTATATGCACACAACCAAGAAGAATAGCGGTGGGTACAACTACCTGTTCAAATTAACAAGTGCCCTGTATTTTTTCACGTTCAGTTTACTTTCTTCTGTTGAGATGAATTTGACCAGATCCACAACTGACATGAAATATCTAATGACAAAACAAATAATGTCACTTCTTTTGGTTCCTGGTTTCTTTTTACAATCTTGTAATGGGCTTTTGGAGATAATTCATCTTGCACTTTCGGGACATTATCCATAGTTCTTTCTAATACATCAAAAGAGGGGGGGAAAAGTAAAGAAAGGGAGCTTGTGAACATAGGAGTATTTGAATAAAAAATATCTGACATATGCACAGTGGTGATAGGTAAATTGCCCTTGCATGGAATGCATTTTTTTAAATGTAGAAGTAGCTCTATTTGTGGTTTTTGTTATTAAATTTAAATAAATGCTTAGGTTTACTTTTAATCACTTTTCCAGTTTGAGTTTGTTTAGTATGTGGAAAATATTATGGTAGATGGATTAAAATTCAATAATACATGCATGCAACTGATACATGGACAGTACATGCATGTTGCTTTACTCTATTAACTGGACGTACTCAATTTGATTAAGTCAATACAAGTTAGTAGTTCAGCCAAGGGTAAGGAGATATGCAATGTCTTTTTAATTCAGAGTCCCTGTTAACAATTTACTTCAAAATTCAGGCTGTTTCTGTTGCTGAAAGGGTTGCTGATGAACGATGTGATCCTGCACCAGGTCTAGACGGTTCTTTGGTTGGCTATCAAGTTCGTCTTGACAGTGCAAGGTGGTGCTTCATCTGCATATGAATCGTCCATGTTTTATTTCTTTCCATAATAGTTCAACTTTCACCAATGTATCTAATGTCTAATCTTCATTTCATTATTTTGTTGAGTTAGGAAATATTAGAAGTTTCATGCTTCTACCCTATGCAAGGAAGTATTGTTAAAAATTTCATGTATTGAATGAGTTAACATACCTACCGGGTTTATAGGGAAACTGTTAAACTTATGTGAATAAAATGACTGAATGGCAGGGTATTTAGATTTGAGTTCTTCACTTGCTGTAGTGTTGATCAGACATACACAAATGTTGATATTATAAGGGAACATGGCTTGTGGAAAATGCTTACGACTGCTTAAGTTGGTGTAGTTCATAGGATCCTAATGAGGTTAAGAAACTTCAGGGGCAACCTTGATGGTCTCGTTGGTTCTCTATATTTTCCACCTATAATGCTTAGGTTTTTCCTTTATGTTTCAATTATTCTTGGCTATGGCTTGCTTTTGGACTTACAATCATGAGCACATTTCCTTTTCCCATAATATGCATTTATCGGAAAATATAATCCATTATGACAATTGTGTTTTGGTGCATGTTTGTGGTTATCATTGACTTTCTTCATGAAAATTGCCACATTTCTTATATTTGTATTTCTCTCTCTGAATATCATGTCAGGAATGAGAAAACAAAGCTTCTCTTTTGCACAACAGGAATTCTTCTTAGGAAGATTGCGGTATGTCTTCCTTGAATCCAGTTTATTTCCTTAAATTATCTGGTATCAACATGATACATGCCCACAAAATTTACTTTTAGATTCGACAAGCTTATGCTAAATGCACCAGTATCATACTTCGTCATACGCTATATGATAATTGTTGAACTATCCCATGTTGATTGTTGAAAGTGTGTGCAGATTGAAACCGCTTACTATACTAGTTGAGCCTTCAACTTTACAACTAAAGTTTTTTTTAGGTTGGAGTACATTTTGGCATTGTATCAGGGTTGATTTGGTGTTGGGCTCGTGTGGCTCTCTCCTCCTTGTGTAATTCTTGGCCCGTATGTTAGTAGACATGTAGGAGATAGGGGTTCTTGAACTTTCCCACACTGGAAGTGTGTATTTGAGGCTGCCTAACATACTAGTTAGGCCCCTGTACTTAACAAAATCAAAATTGAATTATTAGAAGTGCTTTGGTTTGGAGTACTCATATTTGAGGCTGATAAATCAGTTTCTATTCTCTAGTAATCTGATGCAAATTTGCCTGTTTCAACTAACTTCGAATCCATATGACAATGTGCAGGGGGATAAGAAGTTGACTGGTATTACTCATGTGATAGTCGATGAAGTGCATGAACGATCACTATTGGTGAGTTTGCTAAAGTTAAGGTAGTTAAATAATTATGTTGGAGCTCGTGGAATCTTGATTGATATGCTCTTCATAGTTGACCAAACCAATTCTTGCTGATGAGTTATTTAGTTTGAAGTATTTATGTATACATTTTTTTACCCCTTGCATGGCTGTTTAGGTCATTAGCTGCCATCTCTGATTAAGTTTCAATATGTTAAAACAAAATACACGTTTAAGCATTTATTTATTTCTTTTTTTTTCTCAGCCTGGTTGTCATTTCGGCTGTAAGTTGGTCAATCCAAATATAAACTATATTTTTGGATAAGTAAAAATGCTGCTACAATCCTATAATGTTTTCTCCAAAATTCTTTCAGTGGGAGTGGGCAGTCATTCAAAAGTTGATGAGTTTCAGGTTTAATTTGTGGCCTGATCTTACTGTAAGCAGCCTTGTTACTTACATGGTGTACTCATGTCCGTCCTCACTACTTTGCATTGAAAAAGGTGATAGGCTTAAACATTCTCGATGGGATCCTTAACAGGAATACCAATTACTGATGGCCTATTGACATTGATCTTATCACTTATCAGCATGACTGATGGACATGTTGACAAGCTAGGCTGGCATATTGTATGTGACAAATCTGATGGTGTACCTTCCAAATAGATTTAGAACACGAAACCCTATGTACTTTCATTATGGCATTCTTAGGATGCAGGATTTTTAATATACTTAGTCTGCATTCCCATTCCTTAATGATTGATAATGCTAATAAGAAAATGAATATATTGTCTCGTTAGATCTCCGGAGTAAGAAGTTATTTTCTGATGTCAGACATTTTCAGTTGGCAATAAGATTCAGAAAAAGGTAACTGGTTTGTTTTTCTTCTCTTTTTTATCTCAGGGTGATTTTCTACTCATTGTTTTGAAGAATCTGATTGAGAAGCAATCTGCTCATAGCACTCCAAAATTGAAAGTTATTCTTATGTATGGTGGTGCCTTTCTTAGTTCATTGTGGTCCATGATTAGTATATATTTCAGATATTTATCATTTTTTAGTTGATATTTGATGATGCATATATTTGAGTCTATACTCATAACTTTTAGGTCAGCAACTGTTGATTCAAAATTGTTTTCGCGATACTTCGGTGATTGCCCTGTAATCACTGCAGAAGGGCGAACACATCCAGTCACAGCTTATTATCTTGAGGATGTATATGAAAGCATAAATTATCTCCTTGCTTCTGATTCTCCAGCTGCTCTAAGAAATGAAGCATTCTCAAAACAGAAGGTAGTTTACCCTTTATAATTTATATTAAAAAAAAAAATCAGTACCTTTACTTCCGTCTATCACTACCCTGAACCCTGAGTTTTCTTCCTATTGCTGAGTAAGTGTTTGTCATCATCCGAAGTTACTAACACCTGCATTACGATAGTCCCACAGCGGTCCTGTGAAGAACCATAGAGGGCAGAAGAATCTTATCTTGTCTGGATGGGGTGATGATTCTGTGTTAGCAGAAGAGTGTATAAACCCATATTATGTTCCAAGCAATTATGAATTATACAGTGAGCAAACACAAAAGAATTTGGTAACTGCCTCTAAACTGCAATTTTTTTAATTGAATGGCTAACTATCTTTAAGCGTACTAAACAAATGTTTTAACAGAGAAGGTTGAATGAAGATGTAATTGATTACGATCTCCTTGAAGACCTAGTAAGCTATGTTGATGAGACTTGCAGTGAGGGTGCCATACTGATTTTCTTGCCTGTAAGCCCATTCTGTAAATCTTTCACATTAGCCATCTATGTTTCTCTTGATTGGATCCAAATGTAATACTTCTACTACATAACAGGGAGTGTCTGAAATTTTTACTTTACTCGATAAGTTGTCTGCTTCTTATCGATTTGGTGGACCATCTTCCGATTGGCTTCTTCCTCTACATTCTTCTGTGCCATCAACTGATCAGAAAAAGGTCTTTCAACGGCCTCCCCAAAACATACGCAAGGTGAGTCTTCACACTTATAGAGGTTAGCTCTTTCATTTTTAGTTTCTGCACCATCCTCACTCTTCCGGTTCACGGTAAACTTAACATTTTCCGATTCATATGTTATTTTTATATTTTCTTATTTACATGGCAAATCTTTCTTATGGCTCTGTCAAAGCTTAATTTTCATGCCTTAGTGACGATTCATTATACCCAAATGTTTGTCTTGAATATATTTTGTATGTTTTTGTCATCAATAAATATATTTTATATGTTATTTCTATCTTTCTGGTATGACATTGATTTGTATCATGATTTGATTTCTTTTTCTTGCTTCGAGTGACCTAGTCCTCAAGCGGTCCATGGGGTTTATATGCATATATGAACTACAGCAAAAGAAGGCTTTGACATCCTTCTGCTATTGCTTGTAGATCATACTTGCATTGACTGCATATCTTTGGGATTCTCATTATCTTATGCTCCAGGTTATTATCGCCACAAACATTGCAGAGACTAGTATCACAATAGATGATGTGGTATATGTTATTGACTGTGGGAAGCATAAGGAGAATCGATATAATCCTCAGAAGGTTCACAACTTTTCCCTTATTCTATTATGAGAAAAATAGTTGAGAAGGTGATGTTCTAATAAAGTGGCGTTTCCACTAATGTAACAGATATGATGCTCCATCATTATTCTTCGTAGATAAAGGATACCACTTGAAATTAGTATAATTGATTTTTTTGATTATCCTGTTATTGATGCTGGTGTCTGAAACTTTTATTTGGTCATTTTAGAAATTGTCAAGCATGGTTGAAGATTGGATATCTAAAGCAAACGCAAGGCAACGGCGTGGAAGAGCTGGACGTGTGAAACCTGGAATTTGCTTTTGCATGTATACTCGTCATAGATTTGAAAAACTCATGCGTCCTTTTCAGGTCATTCTTGCAAAAAGTAGTTCCAAATGTGTCCAGGTTTTCCCTAAAAAGTTTTGTATGTTGTATTTCACTTATGCTCACCTTCTCTTCTTTCCAATGCCTAGATTCCCGAGATGCTACGGATGCCATTGGTAGAGTTGTGTTTACAAATTAAGTTACTTGGATTGGGTCACATAAAGGCATTTTTATCCGATGTAAGAGAATATATCCTTATATAACAGGTTTTTATTGGTAAAGCTTCCAATTTATTTCACTTGTGAACTTTATGTTTTCAGGCTTTAGAACCTCCAAAGGAGGAAGCTATGAACTCTGCAATTTCGTTGTTATATGAGGTAGTTTCTATATTCTTTTTCTTTAATTTAAAGTTAAACTATGATACTAATGTTGTGCCATTCATTTCATACTTGAAGGATTTTCTTTAGTCCCCTTTAATTTGGAAATTTTATGATATAAAAATCTACTCTTTGGACAACGGTTAAGGCGATCTTAACAGAGCAATTACATGGTGCAGTGACCAAATTTACCACTTCGAATAAAATATATTTTATTTATTGCTCTGGTTTGGTTGCTTATTAGTTTCAAGGTGCTATCTTATCTAGAAATCTTGATCTTCTTTATATTGCAAGCTGCATGCTTAATGGAGTACATAAATTTTGATCATTATTCATGAATATTTTCTTTATACACATAACTGTTGTTCATTGTTTGTTTCACTGGATAAACTTTGGTTGCATGTTGTATGACAGTGTATGGCTTGTGATTTTTATTATATTTTTAATTAAGAATTTGTGTAATATACTTATTCATTGCAACTGAAATGTTTTCTAAGGTTGGTGCTATTGAAGGGGATGAAGTGTTGACACCACTTGGACATCATTTGGCAAAGCTTCCTGTCGATGTATTGATCGGAAAGGTTTACATCAAACATATTTTATTCATCCAGTCTCTCAACTGTACAACAATTTTGAAACAGAAGGATTTGGATCGTTATTGTTCTTACCTCAAATGATTTTATTATTGTCTTCAATTGTTGTACCTTTTTCCACAAGTACCCTTTCTTGTTACACCCACATATTGCATGCATATAAATTTGTTTTTTAAGTTAGTTAAAAGGGGTGATCAAGGTCCTTATTGATATTTAAATGTTATCTCTCCCTCTCTGCCCCAATTCAATTGCAACCTGTTTTTTCATTTCCATTTAGGTTTAATGTAGATGTAGGGCTTGTGCCAAGTCACTTTTAATTGCCCCTCTTTCATGATTCTGCATCCTTCATCACCTATACTTGTATTTGGAGGTGATGTGAATCCAACAGGTGTCATAGTTTGGATGCTGAATTTGGGTGGACTTAACTTGGTAAAGTGTATAAGTAGATCAGACTGATAGTTTTATATTGGGTATATAAAACCATCAGTCACATTTTGTTAGATATGATCACAAGAATATCTGTCTATTTATTTTATTATGTCACAAAATACTCTAGTAAAGATGTGCTAAATTGCCTGTTCTCATTTGGAATTGCAGATGATGCTATATGGTGCAATATTTGGATGCTTATCACCCATTCTCTCAATTTCAGCATTTCTGAGCTATAAGTCTCCTTTTGTGTACCCAAAAGATGAGGTCTTGTATTTAAGGCTCCTTCAAATTTTCGATATTAATTTCTAAGATCATGTAAGTAATTGCATAATCCCCATAATTTTGTGCAATTCAATTTCAGAGGGAAAAGGTTGAAAGAGCAAAGTTGGCTCTGTTGACCGATAACTCAGACGCTTCAAGCGACTCAAATGACGGCGTGAGGCAATCAGATCACCTGCTAATGATGGTTGCGTACACAAGATGGGAGAAGATTCAGCGCGAGGTTGGTCAATTAGCTCAATTCTTTTGTATGTTTAAGCACTGTCGGTGCTCGAAGTTGGGTCCTAGGGAATAGGAGGTATAGATATCATCTTAACCTGCTCCAGATAATTCTTAGTAATCAATGCTACTTCTTTTTTATTGTTTCAGAACCTCTACTTTGTAGTTATATATGGCATTTAATTGCTTGTCACTAAGTTGAATCGTGTTCTAAAAGGGAATAAACAGGCAGTTACTCTCTACAGCCACTTTGCTATTCACTATTCAGAAAAACTGTAATTTTGTTGCATTTGAGTCCAATAAGCATAACTTGTGCTACACCTTCCCAAAAAGATTTTTTTGGTAATGGGATGTTGGGTTCTTGCAGAAAGGAGTAAAAGCTGCACAACAGTTCTGCAGTTCATACTTCCTAAGCAGTTCAGTGATGAATATGATCAGGTAGTAATTTTCATTGTGCTGAGCTTTAAATGCATAATTTTTATTTTTCTTATGCTATATATACTGAATTCAAAAGGCATTTAGGTAATATTTGCGGCTCAGTTGAAACTTTGTATTAACAGTCACTGAAAAGGGTAACTCCATTTGTAGAGTGTCAAAAGATACACATATGTAGTCGATTTTAATGTGCATATTTCTGATTATCTCCAATATTTGTGGACATGTCAGAGACATGAGGATGCAGTTTGGAACCTTGCTAGCAGATATTGGCCTCATCAGTCTTCCAATGAAGCATCAGGTATAATTCATTTTCTTCTACTTGAGCAGTGTCTACTTTCTAGAATAAATAAGGAAAGAGCTGATATACTTGGCATGGATCATCCATAGGCATTGGTATGATCTAAGAGATCCTAAATGATAAAATCATAATAGAGCCAAGAAGTTATGCTCGCTTTGCAAGTCCTGCAGCAATGTATGATACTGTGGATTGTGTTACCTGACTCTATAACTATAACCACATTTGGTAAAAGAAAGAAACAATGCTAAATTGTATTTTTATCTCCCTCTCAAATTGATATTGGAAAGCAAGCCAACATATTCACTCTGTTTCTCTAAAAATGATTGTCCTTACTGTCATTTCCTTTTTAAATTCCAATATTCATCTTTCTATTAAGAAATAGTTTTCTCTTGAGTTTTCTTCTGGTGACATTTTTCTTCTTGTAAATTCAGGGGAAAAGGAAAGAAAACCTTGACAGTTGGTTTTCTGACATGTCTCAACCATTCAATATGCATTCCCATCAGTTCTCAGTTGTAAAGGTAAGCACAACATGATTTTGGTTACTCTTGCTCTATAACTGTAATTCTGATATCAGTATTACTTAGCAACTCATAGGTCATGCTGGAGATAAGTATGGAGACATACCTTTAGTAGCATTTTTGTTGTAGACTGATTTTGAGGTTTTTTTTTTGCAGGCAATACTATGCGCAGGTTTATATCCCAACGTGGCAGCCACTGAACAAGGCTTATCTGGAGCAGCTTTGAGCAGCCTCAGACAATCTTCGGGTCCTTCAACTAAGGGCCGTCCGGTGTGGTATGATGGAAGAAGAGAAGTCTACGTACATCCTTCTTCTATCAACAGTAACCTTAAAGCATTCCAGTATCCATTCCTTGCCTTCCTCGAAAAGGTTTGCATAGTGTTGGCTTGTTCACAGTGCTCTATATTTGTTACCCATCCAATTTATGGAGTGCATCCCATGAACTGTTCTACCAAAAAATGACATAAGTCTCCTTTCATGCCCTGATGAAACAGGCCCAGTTGCAAGTATTTCCAATTATAATTACATCCCCCGAATTCAAATTTTAGTGCTTTACTTTCTTGAGTAAATACAGGTGGGAACCAAAAGTTGGGATGAAAACTGAGAACCCTTCGTGTTCATTGGATTACAATTTTTAACGGCTGAGATGTCCCCAAACGGAACATTGGAAAATTCCAACCTTAAGTTTGGAAACATCTCAGCCGTTAAAATTGTAATCCAATGGCTATGATTAGTTTCCAATTTTCATATTTAAGTTTCTAACATTTAGTTTTCACTTTGTTCCCCTGATTTTCTATACTCAAGTTGTGATAACTATCTCATGGAGGGATAATGTGTTGGCTGTTCATGCTTATTAACCAAAATGAGAAGTGGGCGTTTATTTTTCAACATCCATTCTAAGAAAGCAAGACACTTAATTTGGGATAGAGGGAGTGTTATTTTTGGGTTTCAAACACTACTCTGATATTTTAATGTTACCAGGTTGAAACGAATAAGGTATTTCTGCGAGATACTACTGTAATCTCTCCCTACTCGATTTTGCTGTTTGGTGGATCCATTAGTGTTCAGCATCAGGTATATCTTCTTTGATTCTGTTTTTATCTCTTTAATCACTAAAGATTATTCATTCGTGCTATACACTGTTAAAACTTATCTAAGAAAGAGCTCATTCTCTTACAAAATTATCTGTTATTCATGTCAGTGTCTTACGTTTTGATTTCAAGTGAAGGAACCAATGTAATCATGTAGATGTTAATCTAGAGTAACAAATCAGGCGAAAACCAAAGGTTTTAATGAAAACTAAAAACCATCCGTGTCAATTGGATTGAAATTTGTAACAGCTAAGATGATTCAAAACCTAAAGTTGGAAACTTGACTTAACATTAGAAAGTTATGTATTTTGGAACGTTCCAGACTTAATCTCAACCATTAAAATTGCAATCTAATGGCTACGATTAGTTTCCAGTTTTCATATTTAATTTTCCAACCTTCGGTTTTTTCACCCAAGTGGTCCCCTATTAATCTAAATGGTTGGTGATATCTTGTTACTGCAGAGTGGTCAGGTCATCATAGATGGATGGTTAAAACTGACAGCTCCAGCACAAATCGCTGTCTTGTTCAAAGAACTTCGACTAACCCTTCATTCGATTCTGAATGAGCTGGTTAGAAAGCCCGAGGTATGTGCATTTTGTCTTGTTGCCAAATCATGTCATGGCGTGGAAGCTGAGCTTGGATTGATGCATAATTTTGTGGGAGTTTTTTTCTTTTTTGCAGAACGCGACGGTTCTTCATAATGAGGTTGTGAGGTCTATGATCCATCTGCTGATAGAAGAAGACAAACCTATGATGTAATGTTTTGATCCATCTGAATGAGTAGAGCAACTGAAACTACATCATGCGAGAAATGAAGGCAAAGCACAGCTAAGCTAGATTTTCTTCTCGGGTGGATTTAGATAGAGAAATTTCTCGAAAATAGAAAATAAATTGGAAAAGTGTAATTTTTGTTTGACACGAATTAGATACAAGTTGATGAGAGCTTCGCTTTATCTCAGGTGAATACGTTCATTTGTTATTACAGAATTTTAGAGGTATATTCACATAACAATATCGACCACATTTCACACGTTCAGTAATGAACTGAAGTATGTGCAGATTTTTTTTTTTACTTGGTGATTTGTAGTATTTAAACTACTTACACTTAACCCAACAACAATAGTTCCTAGTGATTTGTTGGTAGTTTTGTAATACTTGAATTTTACTGATAAGTAAAAATCTTAGTTTGAGTTCCCATTTGATCTCCATACATAAGTTCGCAATACTTTGGATCAGAGACTTTATCATAAAAAAGAGTAAGAGAAAAAGACAGTATTCATTAGGTTCATGACAAAAATGTGATCCAAACAAATGTACAATCTCATAATTATGATGCTGCAGGCAGTGAAATTGCCATAGAAGTCCTAGAAAATTACCATAGAAATCCTAGGTAACTAAGAAGCCTTTCCCAAGTTAATGATCAAAACACTTCATTACTTAGCCAAGTAGGTTTTGGTTCATCACCATCTTTCTCGGTTACTACATTTTTCATACAGAACAATCAGCCTATACACAGCAGTTCCTCGCAAACAAAAGAAACCGGCTATCTCATCTTGAAGGTATAGTGACGTTATTGTCTTCACTTGGGCTTTTGCTTCAGAAGGGCGGATACAGAAGCGCAATGCGTAGAGTTGTAGTCACAATTCTCACAGCAAAACTGAAGCTTTTCAATGACTTTAAGGCACCTGCACACAACAAAACAGATGTGAGGAAATGTGAAGGAAAGAAGCTAATAGAGCAAGTGAATTTCTAATATCGAGAGACAAGGCATTAACATTCTTATCGAGCAAAACAATATTATCTAACCACTCAGTAAGTGAGATAAAAGAAAGTCAAGAAAGCAGCTGCGTTCAAAATCTAATCGATCAATTGTTCTTCACCAAAAAATCATTATAAAAGGCATCGTGATTCGTGGATCAAATTCAGCGCAAATTATAACTTTCTCTGGTGATGTGAAGCCACATATGAACTATATTTAATTAACCAAGGAACATATCAAATTGAGAAGGACTGAGAAGATAAGGGAAATAGAATATATACAAAATGTGGGTCTTTCACGAGACAATTCAAAGTATTACATCAATTCAACTTCTCATACTACTCACTGAAGCACCCAAATGGTGGAACACAAAGGCACTGATATCTCCGAATATCAATGGCTGATGAGAATTCTCGAAGTATAAATTCGAAACTTGAGGTCTAAATTACATACTTTCCTAAAGCAACTAGCATCTAATGATTCGCCCCCAAGTTGGGTATCAACTTCATCAAGAATCAAAATGCTTTCTAACAATAGTATACACATTTCAGGATCATATGGTTTGTTTTGCACAAGTGAAGACACAGAACATAGAAACATAACCCGAATTCGGAAAGTAAAGGCTAACACAACAGTTTGTAATATTCAATTAAATCAAACACATCTTCATTTGGTAGCTGAAAACAAAACACATCAAACTTATGAATTCATCAAAACAAACATCGAACCTGAATAACCACAATCTAAATCTCAATAACAAGGACACAGAAACCCAATTCATTTGATTTCGATCATGCCATTAAGATCACCCTCAAAATCTTCCTCAAAACATAACAAACATGAATCTTTCCTAATCCTACTCATTTATACTTCAATCTGAGCTCAACCCAACAAAGAATTACCCAAAAAATACACAGAAAAGAAGAATTAAATACAATAAAACCCAAGATATACACAATCATGAAACACACTCAACAGATTCTCTGATATTGCTTACCTCTGGGACATAAAATTGTTCTTCGAGAGGCAAGCTTGGATATCGCACGCCTCCTTCTTGCACGGTTCTTTGCTCTGCCGCGCCATTCCCTCTCTACAGATCTCTCTCTACAAATCTCTCTCTCTCTCTGGTGAGTGTTGACGGAAATGGCAGCTGAATTAACCGACCTCCTCCGCGAAAACTCTGAATTCTGGTAGGAACTAGAAAATAAATAAAAATATCATTTGTACCCCTGAACTTTGAGGACAATGTCTATTTGGGCCATCTTGTTGGGCTTAATATAACTTTTGGGGCCTCTCATGAGCCCGTAACGAATTTGTAATTACACTGGCGCATGTTTCAAATCTCTATATAAAATGCCATTTTTGTCCTCTCTTCTTCATCGAAACCGTTATCGCGCCTTTTCTATGGACGGAGCAAAGGAAGGGTTTGAGAAGCGCTTGTGGCCTCCGAAGTCTCTCTTCTATCCAAACACTCCTTTCGCGGCATTTCCACGATTTCACGCCATCATTTCGATTTTCCTGATTTCGCATCTGATCCTGCTTTCCGTACAGATCGAGCAAATTCCTGATATGGACTCGGTAGTGCTTTGTTCTCACTGATTTAATCTTCTCAGCAAGGTAAATTGCTATGTATGTGAGTAATATTGGTATGGATGCAGAATAATCGTGGAGCTTATGCTTTTAGCTGATTTTTGGTGTATTGGTTGATTTGAGATGTATATTAATTATGAATTCAGCAGTTAATTCGACATTGAAGTGTATATATTACCTTAATCGTGATCGGGAATTAGCAGTATTGTGAGATTTCACTACATTTTAGCTTATTCCTGGAGTTGTTATATGCTTATATGTGTGTAATCAGTTCATAGTCATGTCTCTCAGCTCTTCTGTTACAGTGTTGTAATATTTATACTCCTGGTAAATATGAATTCAGATCGAGAAAGCTCCCGAACCAAGCTGGAAAGTGCTTTGTGTTAATTGATCTAATCTTCTCAGGAAGGTAAATTTCTCTGTGTGTAACTCTGGTGTGGATGCATAATAATCTTGTAGCTTATACATTTAGGTGATGTTTGGTGTATTGGTTGATCTGTGACTTATGTAAGTTCTGAACTAAGTAATTATCTAATGTATATATTACCTAAACAGTG
>JAYMSW010000446.1:0-22721 GCA_036897725.1 Erodium texanum | reverse complement strand
CTAGGTTTGGGCAAGGAATTGAAATATGCAAGAAGCCAACCAGTGAAATGGCACATGTGGTCTTTGGCAGTGCTCACAGATCCAAGTTCTTCACAGCATCGGCTTCAAATCACCAAAACCTTGTCTCTGGACTACATTATAGATGACATCTTCGATGTTTATGGGACACTCGACCAACTCACTCTTTTCACTCACGTTGTCTGTCAATAGGTATATATAGTGATGCATTAGATCACCCCAAAAAGGATTCTTGCTCAAAATATGTATATATACTCAAGGGCTGATTTAGAGGGGTACAGGGTATTCTTGGGAATACCCTGGTCCGAGAAAGTATTATAAAATCGTAGAGTTTTCAGTTACCTTCGATTTGATATTTTGCGGGTCTAAATCGGACTTCGTATGAAAAAATTATGACCATTTGAAGATCTGATGCATGTTTAACTCTTTTTTACTCCAGAATACTCATTTTTAACTCAAAACTCATACAACACTTTCCAACTATCCGATTCACAACTCGCTATAGATTGTCGAGAGAATATCTTGAATTAAACTTTTGATTCCATCCCTGTACTGATGCATTAAATCATGACAATTGTACAGATGGGACTATGAAGCAATCAAGGAGTTGCCAGAATATATGCAAGTGTGTGTCAAAGCTCTTTTCGATACGACAGAAGAAATCAGCCTCTATATTTATGAAGAGCATGGATGGAATCCAATCCAATTGAATCCCTACGAAATGCGGTGAATACAAGATACTTATTAGAGAACGAACTTAACTAGAAGTTCAAGATAATAGTCAATGAAACAATTATAATTTTATATTCTCAAACAAGTCCTTATGGACAAGACATAATAAGATGCCTTAGATAATATTTGTATGATATACAACTCTGATACTATATTAGAGAACCAAATCAGCTAAAAGTTCAAACTAATAGTTGACGGATTGTTAAGTTTGTTAATGTAGTGGAAAAGACTATGCAATGCATTTCTGGTAGAAGCAAAATGGTTTGCAAATGGAGAATTGCCAAGTGCAGATGAGTATTTAAAGAATGCTATTATAAGCTCAGGTGTTCATGTTCCTTTGCTTCACATGTTCTTCCTCTTGGGTCAAAACATCACTACACAAAGTGTTCGTTTTGCCGAAAACTTTCCAGATATCATATCTTCTGTAGCAACAATTTTTCGTCTCTGGGATGATTTGGGAAGCGCAAAGGTATATATTCGATTTTGTTTTGCACCCATTCTGTTTTTTTTCTTTGAAATGTGAACAATGCCTCAATGTTGCAGGATGAGGGACACGATGGATCGTACATATACTACTACATGAAGGAGCACCATGAAACATCTGTAGAGATTGCTCGAAAACGTGTCATGGACATGATGTTAGATTCATGGAAGCACCTCAATCATGCATGTTTAAGTGATTCGAATCGTTTTTCACCAACGTTTGTTGAAATTTGTTTGAATATTGCAAGGATGGTAACCATGATGTATGGTTATGACCAAAAGCAAAACCGTCCTAGCCTAGAGGAGTATATCAAGTCTCTGCTAGATCCATAAGGATCATCATATATATTACCTTCCCATCTCCAAACCTTCATTTTATATGTGCTTATCCAAAATAACACAAAGAAATACTCATGTTTGAATCCCAATACTTTCTGTTATTACAAATAAAAAACATCTTAGGGAAATTATATGTTGCACGTGTATACTATTGACTTAAATTATGTTACAATGATGAGCTTTGTTTTGTATCACCCTCTCAATTATATCGTTAATGTTTCGTATGAAATGTGACAAGATTTGTTTCGATTCAAAATAATAACAAACCCTGATTTTAGAAAGAAAGAGAATTAATGTCAATACTCTAATTGATAATAATTTCAAACGCTTGGCTGTCGAGCATTTCAAATCCAGATTCAACAGTGACAAATTTGCTTGGTATGGATCTCCTCCCCTGCCCTTTAAGAAGACCTCCATGGTATAGTCCAATGCTCTCGAAGCCCTATTCATAGAGGAAGAAATTTGGGATGTCATCTCCTCTGGAGATCATGATAAAGCTCCGGAACCTGACGGCTACACGATGAAATTCTTAAAAGTTTGTTGGAAAACTGTAAAGGAGGACTTCATGGTGTTCGTCCACAATTTTCACAAAACTGGGAAGCTCATAAATGCTTGAACTCTTCTCCTATAGCCTTGATTCCCAAAAATGAAGCCCCAACCACCTTTGAGGACTTTCGGTCTATCAGCTTTATATCAGGCTCCTACAAAATTCTAGCCAAAGCTCTCTCGAGAAGGCTTAAACCATTGTTACCTCAACTGATCAGTGAACCCCAGTCAGGTTTCGTTGCGGAAAACAAGCTATAGACGGAGCATTCATTGCCAACAAAATCATACACCAAGTTTAGAGATCAAAATTTGAAGCTATGATTCTGAAACTTGATTTTGAGAAGGTATTTGACAAGTTTAGATGGAAATTTCTCTTCCCGAATTTATCCCAATTGGGCTTGGGAGACAAGTGGATTGGATTGATGCACACCTGTCTTCAAGCTCATGTATTGGTCCTTATCAATGACAGCTAGGGGTGAGTATAAAAAACCGTCAAACCGAAAAAACCGTTAGAACCGACCAATCCAAAACTGAAAATGAAAAAAACCACTGATTTCCGGATCGAAAAAAAACGAAAACCAACCGCCATCAAAATTGAGCCAAATTTGAACCATTTTTTTTAGTTAAAGTCCAATTTATTTGTGTTAAGCCCTTTTTTTTTGAAATTATACTCATTTTTAAATGGAATCTGATCTTACTTACTTAATTTGTTTAGAATTTAGTTAGTTTATATTGAATGTGTGATTTTTTTTTAATAATATTAGGGAAAAATATTGTTTTTAAAATTTTTCTCGGTTTTTTCGGTTTTTATCTAGAAAATAACCACCGGTTTCTGGGCGGTCGGTTTTTTTGTCCGAAAACCTTAAAATCGAAAAAAACCGACCAAACTGACCGTTGCTCACCCCTAACAATCACATTGGTCAGTATGATGACAGTCAACAATAATTCAGGACTAAATTGAAAAATAAAGTTTGAGTGAATTGAATAATCTGGACAATTGGGATAATAAATTAGGACAAAACGAAATCCATAGTACACAAGTCCAAAAATGCAGTGATATTTCACTATAAACACCTTTCCAAACTCACGGTTTCAGATTAAGAGCTTATTGGAGCCCAATTTCAGCAATACAAAAAAAAACAAGATGAGAAACTAGGAGATCACACAAAAGTCAACACTAGCTCAAGACACGGCCATGCTAATTTCAGCAACACGGTGTTGAGCTTGATTGAGTAGAGTCCGCCCTAAAACATCAAGACCTGGATTCCAAAGCTAGAAGTATCTTCTTCCTTGGACCCTGAAACCAGTCAAGTGAACGCAAATGGTTCTATTAAACCTAAGAGCAGCAGAAACAAAACAGATGTGCCGAAAGAATAGACTTGTTTTCATTGATTAAAAATACATATGAACCCATTTTAGGAATGATGACTACATGGTTTGCAAGAAACTATATGGTGCTTTTCACAATGACATGTTAAGCAAAAAGACTATCATTTATGATCTAGGGTAAAGGAAAATCCCAAAACAATAAAGCAGTGAAAACAACCTTATGTTTTTTTTATCAGCCATGTGTCCCATGATTTGGGCTTACTTTGTTTACCTAGCAGGGAACACCAAACTTTTGATTTAATTACACTTAACCCCTTCAATTACACTCGTTTTGGTGAAGATGATTTTTTAGAAAGAAAAAACATCATTAATGGTGATTATCAGGTTTGACAGTTTAGGTTAGATTTGTCATACTAAACAACCAACCTGTATATAATAGAAGTCATTTTAAATAGCACACAAACAAAATTAGAATAAACAAAAGGTTTTTGAACCCTTAGCTTGCAAATTTCAATCCAATGACGTTTTTTTTTATGTATACAGCGCAATGGAATATTATCACAAGAAGAAATCACAAAACCATGCAAATACAAATAACAAGGTTTTGACAAATATACCATTGGTATTCCTAGAGCCTTGAGGTCCTCGTCAGTCATGTGTACAAGGGCTGTCATATCAACCTGCAATTATAAATAGATGACTAAGTAGTTGAGGAAATTCAAGACAATGAATAAAAAAAAAACAGTGCACAATGTAACATACCTCCTCTGCTTGAAAAATAATTGAGTATTTTTCAAGGTCCAAGGAGAGAAGAAAATCATCAACTGATGTGTCCACCTGCAGAAAGAAATGCACATAATTTGAGGGAGAGCTACAGGTACACAACTTATATGCTGAATTAAGTGCATTTTTTTTTAAAGAAGTGTTTATAATAAGTTCAGTGAGAACTTTAGGTGCTAGCACGGTATAAATGCATCCCATTTTACTCCATCTAATAAAGCATCTTATTGGTATGTGACAAGAGTAAAAAAAAAAAGAAAAGTAAAACAGCATGTATATATTAGTGTCCCATATATCATAGTGGGGGATACATAGCATTCAAGGTCCATTAGTAAGGAAATCGACATTGGACAGAAATCCAATACCTAAACACACCAACAAATAATATTAAAACTACTGTCCACAAAACTCTATCAAGTTGTTAAGAGAAATAATGAAATATAAGGGACAAATTATTGCCTTCTGTTGAGTCTTTTTTCTTGAAGAATTGTAGGCCTTTTTGGTCTCTGATGGAGAAGCTTCTACTACAACACTTTTCCTGGCCGGTTTAGCAGCTTCTTGAACTGGCTTTGACTTTGGTGGAACAGTGTTCCTTGGTTGTGAATTCATTGTTCCAGATAACTTTTCACGTAAATCGCGTATGCCCAAAAGAGACCCCCTTCCTCCACTATTAGACAATTGACTCTTCCTTTGAAGCTTCAAACGGAGATCTTGAGCACCAACCTTTTGATCTTCACAATCCATTAACACAGTCAAAATCATACGGAAAAGTATAACAATCTAATTGCATCTAACAATAGCAGTAAAATTAGTTGCTCTTTCTTATCATCAGATCCAATACATACATGACATTTTCCGTGCATCATCATCATAGAGATCATGTTCCCATTTATCATCTTGCCTCTGTCTGCAAAAGAAATATGACAAGGATCTTCAGTTCACCCTCCAATACTCAATGCAAATATACATACTAAAACCTACACGCTTAAAACTTAGAAGCAGATAAGAGCTAGCAATCAGCTACCATAAAATAGGATACCCACTTAGATATTAAGGTAAAGCTCCGCACTTTAAACGTTGCAGGCAACTGAAGGAACCTCAATCTTTCAGGAAATTGGGAAGGAGGCTTCTGCAATGGGTTAAAGGATCTGGCATTCTAACTTACAATCAAAATGACCAATTAAGCTTCCCCAACTTGATTGTTTCTCTTGATTAATTGTTAATAGCAACTAAGCAATTCTATACGAGGCCAATTTTACCATACAAGAGGGAATCTCCAAAACTTGAGCAATTCAACACCTAATAAAAATATTCCCAGAAAAAAGAGTAAATGGGTCTGCGAAAAACCCAATAAAATATCAATTTGCACTTCAAGTAAACCACAGACAATAATGCAACCAACGAACAGGAACCGTGAAATAGAAGTAGATAGATTATTAAAAACAAAACTCGCAAGCACAAAATTTGATTAGCAGGAACAGACCTTTTCCCGGTGATTGGACGCCGCCGAGTAGAGTCATCACCGGAGTTTACATTGAGTCGCTCCTTCACTGACCGGTTCCCTACAGCCTCGACTCGATCAGCATACATCTCACTATGCCCCCTTAAACCTTAACGCTAGCCCTGATTTGGGCACTGCCTGGAAGAACAATGGGACCCCAGGAATTATTGGGAATCGTAACGCCAATGAGCAAAAAAAAATCAAAAACCCTAGAGCCAATTTTGGGGATTTTTGAATTCTAGAGAGAGAGAATCTCAGTTGATTTGTGGTACCGACTCGACAAAAAGAGATCCGGGTCGGACTCCACTGAAACGCACCGTTTTGACCGAAGCTATCCAAACAAGAGCATGAGCTATTTCAATTTTCAGCTACTCTGTAATGAGTAAGCTTGATTCATGTAGACGGTTATGTTCATTGTCCACATGTAAATATTGGTCTTGCATTCGATAAATATAATGTTAACAACGAATACTCGATATATTTATATCATAAATTTTAATAGACTTGATCACCGGCAGTAGGCAACCTGTATTAATTTTGTGTCATCTAACATATGTTATGAATCAACCATTGAGTTTCGTCATTTTTTTTACAAAAAAGAAAAAAAGCTTAAAAGATGATAAGTTGGGGATAGCTATCTGTAATCATCCTAGATAAATAAGATACCATGTTAAATATTAAAATTGAGTTACATACAGTATATCGAGTCAAACTCCGTGACTAACTAGTTCCATTCCAGCATTGTAGAATATAATATAGCACATATAGTGATAATTTCATTGAATAATAGCTTGTTGTTGATTCTGCAACCAAAGTTCATGGTACTTGCAAGAACCAAACCAATGAAGCAGATGCATACATATAATAACATCAATGTCTTCTCAAACCCTTGAGAAAACCCCGAAGAATGGATTTGTTATTGCAGACTTGAGTTGAGTCCCAGCCGAATACAGTACAGTCATGTCAACTTTGTCTCGAGGGAGATAGAGGAACTCGTTACCTTCGCTTCTTTCAAAACCACAAAGCTCCAGAAATTCAACACCTCCTTTCACACTCCCAACTCTATCCTGTTCAACATAAATATTACTATATGTTAACACATGGCAAAGCTTACGAAAATGATTGTTACATACTTGCATAATGCAACATAAAAAATGTACCTTACCTGGAACAACCGGTTACTGAGGCGAATCCTCCTGAACTTTTCCTCATCGGGATTTCTTGCAATGTTGCCAACATAAACCAGAAGAGTTTGGAAGGCCCTTTTGACCTTGGCATCGTCATCCTAAACAGAGAGGTGATGATAGTGCAGAACATCAATACCAGAGCTGACAATCGATAGTAAGTTTTTCTTTCATTTTGTTACACATCAAATTGACTAACTTTTCACCTAATCTTGGCTTGCTTGTCCAACTTGTCAAGCACTTGAACTTGAGCGGTACTCAAATTTCCTATTTATCTTCTATTTGGGCCTTTCTCTCCCTCTCTCTATTCTCAAAGTGGGGTCAAGCGGCAAGATTTGGAGTTCTCTTCTACATAAGGGGGCCCATGTCTTGCTTGATACATCAATCTTAAAAAGTTCTTTAAGAATCAAAACAATATTTGGTGCTCCCTTACTCTACATAAGTAAAGTCTTGAACACAAATGTGTTGATACACTTGATTTTGTCAATCTAAAAAAAAGTTGACTAAGTTTTCTTTATTTTATTACCGAGCGGAAATGTGAAATTATTACCTTGTGATTGCGCCTGAGAGACCTTAGACATTCTCTCATTTGCTCCGCTGTTGTAATTGTAGACTTAAATGGTCCTGATATCTGCAGCTAAAACAACAGCAGAACACAAAATGAAGTTATGTTTTGTAACGAGAAATTAATAGATCTTAAGACATAAATAACTATAGAGTGTGTACCCCTTTTTCTTGCACGGGATGTTTGTAAGATTTCACTACTGCAGGGCCTTCCATAGGCAATCCAAGCATCCGTCTTCTTTCAGCCTGTAAATAAGTTCTTTCACTTGCTATTTAGAACAAAAGAGGTAATAAAAAAGTACGATAAACAGTCAGATTCATCAAAGGAAGCATTCAGGTAAAGACCTTATCTGCCTCTAGTTTCTTAAGAATTTTGTCTCTTGCTTGTTTCTGCTCTGCTCTCTCTGTCTTCCATGAAGCTATATTACTAAGAGAACAGAGAGTACTCTCCAGTTAAATGAATGATATGCACCGAGAAAGACAGAAATAAACAGGTCTAAAATAACCATATGTAAAATAGTGAATTGGTTCCAACCGTTTTCTTTTATTTTCTTCTGCAATTCTCTTTGCTTCAAGGAGTTCTTTACCCGCTCGAATCCTCTCCTGCAATACATTTGACTCTAAATTTCTGATAAAAAATAAATAAAACTAATCACAAGCATACTATTATACAACCTGACGTATAGTTACTACTGAAGTTTTATCTTATCACCTACATTAATATCCCATGGTGAAGGGAAGATAATACATATACATATGACACAAACCATCAAGAGAATGATACCTTTTCCCTTCCTCTTTCCATCTTCTTTTCAGCTTCTTCTCTCTTTTTGCGAGCTCGATCCCTAAATCAGTTAAAAATATTATCTATGAAACAAGAACTAATGTTGAATAGTAAAATGGATCCGACAAAATTTTTAGAATTTCAACCGGATGATAAAAAAGAATGTCAGAAGCACACCTTAGTTCTTGTGATTTCCTCCGCATTTCTTCTGTAATTTCAAATGGTATGGGAGACTCAATATCAATATCCACTGTCCCCTGGGTACATATGAACAAGATGACAATTTTGAAAAAGAAAATACATCAACCTAGTGTGGAGTATAGATCTTGATAATGGCATTAAAATTTGAAATGACTCTGAAATGCATAATCCACATGTGGAACACAGATCATCTTTCACTCCCCAGTTGCTTTATTTATTTTTAGCATGATAGGAAATATTCAAATGAAAAACCATACAAAATATACACTGTAAATTTTATCCTAACATTGGAAATTTCCAAAATGGAAATTAGTCATATGCTTTTTATCTACAAAAAAATGTAATTAAAAAAGCAACATTATTAACTTTCATACCGAAGATGTCTGTTCAATCTCTGAAGCATTCTCATGATCAATGATCCAATTTACAGCAGCCTCAAGGCTAGCATTACCTGGATACAGAAAATTGTTTACACAACTGAGAGTGCACATCAATTACTAGTAATATAATAAAATAATCATTTGATTTGCTTAACAACACCAAGAAAAGCATCCTGGAAAGCTCAAGCTCCTCCGAGGTTCATTGCTTGTGCCATAAATGGGGGTACACAAATGATACCACTAAAATGAAAAGTGTCACCTTCATAAATCAATATGCCAAAAACATCATAAAAAATTGGAGCTTAACGAAAAAAAGAATAGATGTTTTGACTTTTGGCCTGATATGACGGGTGTTTACACCTTCAGAAGGTAAGAATAAAAGAACAATGTATATATAAATGAGCATGGATCCGCAAACTGACCAGAAGAGAGAAGCGCCTGCATTGCTTGGTCCATGGGAAATCCCATTGCTTGAAGTTCCTCAAGCAATTTCTCGTTCACAACAGGTACAGCCATTCCTATTGCACAAACATACTAACAATGTGAGGCTCGTAATTTCAGAAACGTCGTATATATCTTCAGTTAAGCAAAATATCAGCTTATCACTTCAATTAACCCAAGTCAAGATATATTGTAAGGAAAAACCGTGAGCAGAACTGTACAATATGTAGTCTCAAAGTATCTATATAAATTTTTAGCAAACCCACCTACAAATCTACAACCAAAAACACAAGCAGCAGCTCAATAACGCGTTATGCTCCAAACATTTTAAGTCATCTACAAACAATCTAACAATTCACTGCTCGAAACATACTACCTAATACACAAACCCATGAAATCGGGTCATGCATAATAAACTCAAACATCAACCAAATCAATGATTCATGCTCAATCCAGTGACCAAACTAACAAATTCTAACAAAATATACAGCCAATGAATCCTAGAAACAAGATAAATGCAATGCATCGTCAAGTTGAAAAGAAAAGGTGTACCGATACAATTGGACTGGGGATGAAATTGGAAATGGCGTATAAAAGGAGAAGAGGTACTAGCTTCAAGGCCAGTTCTGGGGGCTTCAGAGAAACCCTAGAATCGAAGCATAGTGGAGATTGGACCGGCAATGCCATTGAAGATTCTTCACCGATTCTCAAGAAAGAAAACCCTAGACTCTCCCTTGGCTTAGATTCTCTTCCCGCCACCTTCTCCTTATTTTATACCTTTCCCTTGTCTCACGCCACATTCGACTGTGATTTTTTTATTATTATAATAAATTCATAATATTGAATTTTGAGTTCCTCCGATCACTTCATTAGAATTTTATTTATTAGAGTTAATGAATTTTTTTTCCATTAGATTTTGATTTTGATTTTTTACCTGTTTCAATACATACAACATTTTAAAGTCTGTCACCGGGTTTTAGCACAATTCAAATATTATGTTTTTTTTTTCTTCTGAAATTGTAAGGGTTATTTCATTATTTTATTTACCAACCAAAGCAGAACCGTACACAATTCATAAGATAGCTCACGGGATTAAAAGTCTATCACTAGGTTTTAACACAATTCAAATATTACGTTTTTTTTCAACTGAAGATAGTTTAGTCATTTTGTAATTTTCCAGCAAATTTCAAAAATTCCCCATCAAACTAATAGAACTCCCTACCATCAACTATGGATTGGGATTTTTTACATCAGGAAAAGGCTCAAATCTAATTCCATGGCAATATCACTCCAAGAGGACAAAGAACAGAACATGAAAAGAAATAGGCAAAAAAGGTCAATGAAATCTTGACCAAGAAAAAGTCAAATGAAGTGGAACTAATATTGGCTATGAAATTGGTCCAACATTGAATAGTAATGTGATACCTAAAAACTCAAGACTACACAAAAAGCTGGATGGGTCACACAATCTTTGTAGTACAAAAATAGCTTTCTTTCTCACATTTCCTAAACTATGTTGTTTTTGCACATATGTTACACTGCAATTACAAGTTTCCTAATTAACCAAAATAGTATTGCCAAATCACTGCAATGCCTGCAATTAGTACGACTTTAAATATCAATTTAAGATTAACCGAAGAAGAAGGCGTAGAGGATGGCTTGGAGGGTGGTGGCGGTTTCCATTCTCTTCCTCTAAGCTTGGCCAACAACTTCGATAGTAGCAGATTAAGCCGACCAGGTTTCTTAGCAGCTGCAAGAAGAGAATAGAATAGAAAATTACTATTAAAGATATGGTGTCCCTTTTTTCCTTATATCCCATGTATGCATACTCATACAAACAACAAAGGTTAATTGCATGATATAGATATTGCGAACTATACCTCTTTTGCACACAATTATCGTAACTTTAAAACGTTATTTACAACTAGCAAAGGTACGAAAATGCCCTTGCCCATAATCTAAAAACACCATTTTTTGTCTTTTAAATAGTTTTATCTTTTAAGAAGTCTTTTTACATCTACTCAACCCATTTCTACATCTAATCAAAATAATTTTGGTAGATATAGTGTCTCTTTGAGATTAAGTCAAGGTCATTTTCATCATTTCCTAGCGAAATAGAGCTATCTACAACTTTTTGAAAGTTTATGTAGCTGGATGTAGAAGTTTAAAGTTGGGGATAGTTATGTTCAAACGACATATAGTACACAATAGCTGTCTACAATTAACCCAACAACAAGTTCCACACAAGTCAATGGTGTAACTCAGTAAAGTAGATTTTCTTGTATGATCACAATTCACATCCTGTGTGTGAAGTGTAATATATGAAACTGTGTTGTATTTATAAATTACCTTCTTTTTTTAGTCGTCTTTCTTCGGCACCCACGCGCTTTCGAAGTACATTGAGCAAGGATCCAAAATATAATGCGAAGACGGTGCATGTGATTGTGATGACATTGTAAGGCATGCTAAAATCAGGAGTTGTCAAAGGTACAAGTAAAACTTCTGTGTAAGACAGAATGGGACTCTTTTCCTGTATGATATGATCAAACAATTGATCAGATAAAAGTTATAAATCCATAGTTGGGTATGTTTGACAGAAAATAGGAAAAGTTTGTTACTTGTAATCTATAGAGTATGGGTGATTTGTGCAGAGGATCATCTTCAAGAAAATCCAAGCTCGCCTCAAAGTTGGGGAAGCTGATTACTGCTGATGGAATGTCAAATCCTTGATTAGCATCAGGAGGATACTCATCGATGTGCAAAAAGCCCTGTGAGAAAAATAAACCACTTAATAATAAAAAATGTTGGGTACATAACTACCTATTACTTTGATTGCATGTTCAAGTAAATTGATGTGCAATTAACAGCAAAGAGAATGTGAGCTAATGCTTTCAGTTTTGGTAATGGATATATATAATGGGATTAACAAAAGGGTAAATTACACACTACCTTTATGAATTGGCCACAAACGCATAACCCCATTGTAAATTTCCAGGACACATAACCCCAATAGTAAATTTTCCAGACACGTGACTACCCTTATGAATTTTCACGTGTCACCATGGTACAAAATAGGCGGCAACCATCAGAATATATGGGTTTTTTTTTTCATCAATCATCATGTGACTTTAAACTTTTAAAATATCTCAAAGCTACTCATTCCCATCCTTTAATCTTCCAATTTCAATTTGATTCCATTCTCAAAATCCTCCTTGAATATATTGAAATCGGAAGATTATAGGATGGGAATGAGTAGTTCAGGGATATTATAAAATCTCAAAGTCATGTGACAAAAAAGAAAATCAAAATTTGTGATGTTTCCATCTATTTTGCACCATGGTGACACGTGAAAATTCATATGGGTAGTCATGTATCTGGAAAATTTACTACGGGGTTATGTGTCCGTGGAAATTTATTATGGGTTATGTGTTTGTGGGCAATTCATAGAGCAAACAACCCTTAAAAATAGAAACCACAACGTGGAATAGTGGAAAGAGGAGGTCACACAGTGTATTCAACAAACTATGCACCATATTGGATCATGCCTTACTACAACTTTAGAACATACCTTATCAAACTCAAGAGTCAATGCAGCTGACTTCATGCTGCAAGGAAATTTAAGCTCCATCTCCATCACACCAGGAGATACCTTGTCCTCAGAAGGTGAAACATGTATCTTCTCTAGGACATCTGAGATTGCATATGGTCGTTCGTCAAGAAAAACTCTAATAGTATAAAAATAAACCTTAATATACCAAGGCACAACTTGGAACACAACAACTTGTATTTTGCACTGGTCATCAGTAGCATTCTCGCCTTGGAAGCTCTCTCCTGTAGACTTTAGGGAGATGGCAATAGCACCCCTTTCATTCCCACTTCCCATTAAAAACCTACTAACTTGCAAAGGGGCCTGTGGACATAGCCACTGTATAGGGGACTTCCACTTAAGGCCCAAGTCCAATGGTTCTGAATCACTGTACTTCTCAACTAAGAACTCATAGAGAACAGATGAACCCTTGTTATGTATGCTATTGACTTCTTTCATTACTCTATCTGGTTTAACTGACAACTCAAAGCCAAGGTTGCTCCCGAAATTTTCTAAAACTAAGCTATCAGCTCCATGGTTCTCATGGTTTGCCAATTCAGTAACAAGGCCCTTCTCAAATTGAAGATAAACGTTACTAGATTTGGCGAGAACACATTTTCCGTTGACTGTCCTTCCAAAGATTGAACTCATTGACCAGCTTGGTTGTAACTGTGGTTTGCCTGAATAAGCTATACTATTTATCTGACTATCATATGGTTGAAGAACAACTGTAAGTGTTTGTTCAAGAACAACGCCTGACTTCACCACCTCTAAACCAAGTTCTTTAGAGGTCAAACGTAACCGCTGAGAGTGATAAAATCCTCTGTAAATAGATGGCCTGTCAAGTAATGCAGCAAGACCAGCTTTGTCTCGACAAGGAAGAAGCTTCAACCATGGAGTTAAGTTTTCAGTGCAGACAGCCTCACGGGGCAATGTTCCATACCTTAAGCTTCCAGAGGCAGGTGGGAAGGCCCACTCAGGAGCAGAGTAGGTTGTAGAAGACTCCAGGAAGTTGATTGAAGCACAGAAAAGACCTGAGAGAGTGTGGGTTAAATTCTTCCATGAAGCGTCGACCTGATCCCGTGGGACATCAAAAACAGCCCATAACTCAACTCCAGGAGGCTTTGCATTACTGCTAGATATAGGATCAAAGCCACCCCAGCGGTCATAGTTCCAGCGACCTTGTGTGAAAGACAACTCCATTTCCTTGATTCGATATTTCTTAACCTGTCCAAGGAACATAATCCACGAAAAATGTTAACTATTGCTTTCTAAGTACAAAATATTCAATGAATTTGGTTTCAAGAAAGTCTGAAGGGTTGAACTCAAGACTTAAGCTCACTCATCCTGAGGCACAACCCCAAACCCCAACCTACCTCTCGCTAATTATTATAATGTTAAGAGAGAACAAAAGGTTCAATAAAAATAAAAATGAGAAAAGGAAAAACCATTCAAATCATCAATACAGAAATTGGAAGCAAATGGATATCATGGTTTGGACTGTGGATGCAAAGTAAAGAAACAGTGAAAAGGATGGACGGTTTCAGCTTCATGTATATTCAAATCATAACCATGAAAACAAATATTATAACAATTTCTTCACTATTATTTTGAGATCAAAGAGAGAAATAGGATTTCCCAATCACATACTAGTGAATTTCAATTGAACAAGGTTACCCAAATTAGGATCATGTACCATATAACTTATCCAATTCCTCACCATTGGCTATATCTCCCACCAAAGGGTTTATCTTTTGATTACTCATCTTCTCCTCTTGGGAATGAAAGATGTAATGTGAGTCTCTTTAAGCAGCTCTAGGGATTTAGTGACATTAAAAGTATGAGTCTCTGGGAAGCTTGTTTGCTTGTGCAGGAATCAATGTTTAAAGTTCAAACCACAAGCCTAGACTCAGCATTAAACCCAGAACGATGAAGAGCAATACAAGCGCAACACTATCCATTACAAAAAGCTACAAGTCTAAGTCCCAAATCTTAAATTTGTATCCTATTAGAACTATCAACAAATACACGTCTTCAATTTCACATAACAGAAGATCTACAGACTTCATTTCCGTAAAATTAGGTTCATTTTCTCGGGAAGCTACAGGAAAAGCAAGGGAAAGAGAAGACATATATACCAGTTGAGAGATGGCTTTGGGGAAGAGGTGGTGGTGGCGCCCATTGGAGGTGGAGGGAGGAGCTCGGCTCTCAAAGTGGAAATGGGCCAATACTTTCCGATCCGGAAAGGGCTTCAGCAGCAACTCCTCCGTGAACTCCTCCTCTCCCACCGCCGATCCGAGGCCGATTGGCGCCGAGGAAAGCAGCAGAAAGAGATAGAAAATCGATCGCAGAAGAGAGGCCATGGATTGGGTCAACGAGCGAAAACGGACACACTATCTGCTACGAGATGGGACAGAGATAGACCGCCGTGAAGGCACCATTTTTGGAGCTCTCTTTCTCTTCTTCGGAGCAATCCCTGTGTGTTTCTGTTGCAGCCATTGACGTTTCACTCACTGCCCAGCTTCAACGCTTTGGTTTGGGCCTATGGGCCTCCCTTATAGTTGGCCCACTTTGACCACTTCTTTGATTCGGGCTTCACTGTATTAATCCTACTGAAAGTAGTTGGGCCTTGTAGAAGCCCAGTTCTTATTGAATATCTGTAAGCCACTGAAAAAGGATAATGAAGAATTGATACTAGTCCCCAAATCTAATAAAAAAGCGATCCGAACAAAAGCCGAAGTACATACAAACGTACCACTCATTTAAATAAAAATAAAGTAATAACATAAAATAAAATAAAAACAGAATCAATCCACACCGTTAGATTCCCAATAACAAATCATTCCTATCCGTCCGATTCTCACTATCCACCAATCCCACCATATCTCTTGATTTTTTTTAGAGTTATATAGTTTAATATCTATTTTTATTTTTATTTTAAATGTTGTCTTAATTCAAATATAAAATTATTTTTTACTGGTCAATAAAATATTTTACAACAGTAATGTTGTACATAATTAATATTAATGATTAATTAGAAAAGAACAAAATTAAATGCTAAACTGGAGCTATTTGAACACTTTATAGATTATTTTGTTTCCTGGTATGCCCCTAATAAAACCCAACTATTCCTCTCCAGCCCACGGATTCCAAATCATAATCAAATCCACCTTTTCAAGATCACGCATCCGAGTACTCCCCGTACTCGTGGACGTACATAAAAAGTACCACACTCGCCCTCGCAGCCGAACACGTAAGCAAAACATAATGGCGTGCTCGTAATTAAGTGAAAACGACAGGGATAGTAACGGAATTACGCACGTGTTTATACGGCGTGCACTTGACGCTATGTAGTGTTGTGTGTCCACTGTGGGCGTGACAGGAACTCGCTATGGCTCCGTTCGCGCCTATTTGTATGGCCTCAGGAGTGAAACGAAAGCCCCAAATCGGATCTCTCGTCGTCGTCGGAAAACCCTAGAATCGTCGGATTTGATAATGTCAACCACCGGGAGTGCAGGCGCTGGGGCGGAGGAGGACAAGAAGCCGGCGGATCAGTCCGGTGGTGCTCACATCAACCTCAAAGTCAAAGGCCAGGTATGGATTTGATGTGTACTTATAGCTCTCTCTGTTCTGTGTTTGTGTACTTATAGCCTTGTTCATGTATGTCTGCTCTTTAGATGTGATGTTCAAATGGTTTATTGAAGTGTGGAGGGAACAATTTTAGTTATAGAAGCAGATAGAGAAATGATGTTGTTGTTGAGTGTGTTAGTCTTTCTGTGCAAGATGCTTGTGACCATTCGAGAGATGTTTGACGGAAAACTGCAGTAAATGTTAGAAATATGTTGAGCATGAGCTTATTTGACTGTTTCTTCTTCTTCTAGATGATGGTGATGATGATTTGTGAGTGGTTTCGAGGTTGCCAATTGGGTGTATACGAGTATACGACTGTATTTGGTTCATTAGCTTGTATATTATGCAGTCGCTTACAATAATTATGTGTAGTTTTGTTCCAGTCTGAGAGCTAGTTTTATCAGTGTTTGAATTTGATATGCATACACTTTGTTCTTGTTTCTGTTGCTTTTTTTCCCGTGCCATGATGGTGATGTTTCTTCATCTTCTGTACAAATGCTTAATTGGGTTGTGGAATGGTCAGTTTTTGAAGAGAAGTAGTTAAAGGAATGTTGATGGGTTATGTTTGATGTGTTGGTCATTTTTTACATAGTTTCAGGGCTGGATTGAGAGATGGGTATGTATCAGTGATAAAATATTTGAATTACATAGTTGAGCATGAGCATTTACTTGTTTTCTGGGTTATGGCCTGATGAAGTGTGAGTGATGTTGGGGAAGCCAGTTGGTAGTATATAGTATATTATGTCATCTCTGATAAGGATGATGATTTAGGTTTGTTTCATTATGAGAGTGAATTTTTTCTGTGATTAAATTTGAGTTGAAGAAGTTCAGAAATTGCATGTATTCTTGTTGTTCCTTAGACCTCTGGTGGGTGTTTGATTTTTTGTAGGATGGCAATGAGGTGTTCTTCAGGATTAAGCGAAGCACCCAGCTTAAGAAACTCATGACAGCATATTGTGACAGACAGTCAGTGGAGTTTAACTCCATTGCCTTCTTGTTTGATGGCCGTAGACTCAGGGCAGAGCAGACTCCAGATGAGGTCAATCTTTCATTCTTCCAAACTTCTCTGCTTATCTTGTAACTCTACCAAATTACCATGGTTTGGAAAATCTCACGCTTTCTTTCAAATTTGCTTTCAAGTCAATATATGCCCTATCAAATTACCATTCGTGTTTGTGCACCAAAAGATTGCTCAACTTTGTTGAACACCCATAGCTCCTCGGCATTAGCATTCATCTGATGAAATTAACTACCTTTATTATGAAACATATTTTGGACTTCTCTAAGCTTGAGTATCTTTTTGGAAAATTACAAGCTTGAAGTATTCACCATGCCTGTTTTACTTGGATTCAGCTCGAAATGGAGGATGGGGATGAAATTGATGCAATGCTGCACCAAACCGGGGGTGGGAATGGATGTGCTGAACTGCTGTGAAGCCATTTCCATACACATGAAGACAGGAAAGATTTTCGCGGAGTACTCGCGATGGTCGATTCCTGAGTTTACTTATCTATTACAATCAGAAAGTTTTTAGTACTAAGATTGGTATTGGTGTTTTGTGTACCTTAGGTTCTGGTTTGTGTCAAACTTGAGACTTTGTTGTAGTACTTTGGAGGTTTTGACTGCATAAGCTTTGTCTGATGTAATGCAATGATTGAAAGTTTGTCTGTTACTGTTCTCGAGAGTTGAGAGTGAGATCCAAGGGCAAGGAGTAGAATATGGTCCCAGATCTTGGGCCGACGACAATTAGTCTAAACCAGGCCCATCACTACAGCCTGTTTATCAATTGGGCTTTCTATATGGGTAAACCGAATTAATCAGATGGGAGTCATCTACAACTCGGAGGCCTAGTTCTTTATAAAGGAATGATATAATTTAGAGACTAGATTGGATTTTAAAACTATTTTTAACCATTATCTTTTCACCCAGTCTCAGACATAGATTTATTATCATTTAATCTTAGAAATTAACATCTTCTTTGACTTGACTCAATCTAAAGAACTTTCCTTACTAACTCGTTCTTCAAATTGGTAACAAAACACAGCTATGTACATATGCACCTGATTCTTCTGATATAAATTTGTTTGATTTTAATTTAATATTAAATAACAACATTCTATATAAATATCTACTATCAATATATGATATATGTAACGTTCTCTTCATGTAAATTTAAAGTTAAATTTACCACTAATACATAATAGAAACTCAATCTTCGATATTATTATTCATAAACAATAACGAATCGATAATTTTGTTGTTAGCATTTTCATTATTTCCTTGATACAATTTTGGTGAACTTACAAGTATGGTACATAACTTACTTAAAAGTTGAGATTAAAACTTAAGCTTGATTAGTGTTAAATGAAATAAGTTAAGTTAGTATGCAGTAAAAGAAGTAACGGACAATGCGGGTCCATGGTCAGATAGAGAGTAAAGTGTGTCCTGAGACCGATACTATTATTTAAATGTCTGAAAAATTGAAGTAAAAAAACAAAGTAATTAACAAGAAAGCAGAAGTTTAGTGAGGGACTGAAAGAGAAAGAGGAGAGAGAGATACACAGACGGCGCTTTCTATTCACCCCCCATAGCTACAGAGCTCGCATCTCCAGCGTTGAAGGACTTGTGGGGCTCTTCTTACTTATCACACACATATCTACGTATGTGTTGTTTGATCCAATCTCAATCTAATGTCTCCGTAACGGCTATTTTTTGTTGTATTGACGACCCGAGTGTGTGTTGTAATAGATGTGATTTTGTGTGGTCGGATTTCGTCAATGGGCTGCCGTAATGGCGAGTAAATGCTTGTTTTGTTCTTGTTTTGGGCTTAATTACTGACTGTTGGGTTCATCGGTGCATGTTTCCTGATGGGTGTTTTCTGGGTTTCCCCTCTTTTCATTTTCATTTCTGGGTTTGGGAATCAATGCTGTTTTCTTTCTTTTTTTGTGGTGAAATGATGGTTTTGAGATATGGGTTTGGTCTGATTTTTGTTTATTTCTGTAATGTGTGGTTGTTTTGTTTGGTGGGATTTGCTTAAATTTGTGTGTTAATCTAGTTTTATTTAGTTTTTGTCATTTGTTATGATGTATCCTGAATTATGGGGACTAATTGAGGATGTGGATATGGATGTTGGGTCTGATTGGTGGGTTATTTTTTCTCATGACCCCATTTTGTAATTTTTTTCCCTTCTTAGGTTCTAATTTCTTGAATACATTTGCAAATTTGCTGACCATGGGATATGAATTGTCCTTTTTTTCATCTCATTGTGTTGATCCAAATGTTGGAATTGTCCTTCATTCTCTTGAGTCAATCCCATATCCCATGCTCATTTCGGGTTTGTGTTCTTCACATATTGGGTTATCAACGTACCTGGTTGCATCCCATTTTGGTGTCTGCGTGTAATTGGCTTTGCTGATTACTTGCTATGTTGCTTTATTGAATTTTCTGTTCATGTTCTATGATCCCATATAAATTTGCTAGCTTGAACAAAATGCCTATTGGAGTTTCCCCGGCAATGCTTTACCTCGAGCTTCAGTCTTTGTTTATTCAAGTTTTGCTTTTGCAACTTTGGCATTAGTTTCTATGGTTCTGATTTTTCTGTTTTTCAATTGTGAAAGGGTAATAGTGAGCCTTGGGATTGGCAAGGAGGTGGTTGCAGTCTCCATAAGGATTCAAATACCAGTAAGTTCTTCACATAGTTCTTAGTTTAGCTAAGTCATGATACTTGGATAGCATTTACTGTTTATGAATTTTTTTCCTAATTCTTAACATAATTTAAACAGACATGCCTGACCGCCTGTGGAACAAAGTGGCTCAGAGTGAAGAAGATATGTCCTCCATGTTCAATGAAACAACAACCCCAGTTAGGGCTTGTGTGGATTTGCCTTACCATGTCAGCCAAAATGGTACGGCACTTTGTCCCCAGGACCCCAACCTTAATTGTCATATCCATGCTTTATTTATAAGAAAATTCTATTGTTTTTCCCCTTCTAATTTATAAAAGTGGATTTCAGAGGCCATGAACAAGGAACTTGAAGATCGAAGAGAGACATGTTCCCAAGTTAAGAGGCGCCGCATGCTCCAGTTCAACACTGAAGCTATAGGTTCCCCCAACTGCAATGAGGATATGTCATCTGTATTTCTAAAATCAAATGTAAGCTCTCAGCTCATTTCTTTGTTTTCATGTCTAGGCATATGCTAGTTAGTCTGAGATTCATGTGCATGCCTCATTTTGAATACCCGACAGCAGACTTGAATCCATGAAGTTTATATTACAAGTACCGTTCCTGTATTGTATGTTCATGCTAGTTAGTCTATAATGTCGTGTGTTCTATGTTTAGGAGAGGCTTGACTTTGCTGAAGAGATGTCACAATGGGTTTCTGGGTTTTCAGGTTTGTTTCTTCCAATATCACGTTCTTTTCTGATACAAATACGGACATGAATGTTTACTTCGGATCTTTTATTAATAATGTATTGTGTATTTAAAGATGCCTCAGCCTCAGCATCCAATCTTGACACCATGGATCAATCAGCTGATGGATGGCTTGCTGAATGCCTCAATGACACCGACATGACCTTCAGCCCCGATGACATGTATGCTTCTTTTTAAACGTAGTGTTTTAGTCTATAAACCCGTTTCTCCATAATCTGATTGTTTTGCTACCTGAAATTCAGGAACTTCTCCGGGGAAACTGATGTTCAAATTGATATTAGTGGTAAGAACATTGCTATTTCATTGCCCTTTTGTTTCCTCTATACTTTTCCTGTGAATTCTTTCTCAAAATGATTATTGGGTTCATTTGTTGTAGAGTTTTGCCCACCTGAGCATCAAGCAAAGCCAGTTCAACAGCGTGTTACTCGACCTCCTAAAAATGTTGTATTTAGAGGTATGCTTTTTCCAATGATCTAAGCCTCAAGAACGATTGTGAATCTCTATATATAAGTGAAAGCCAAATCCAACCCAAAAGCTCAAGCTGATTGGTGGAGGTCTCAATATGCTTATCAAGTGGTCAATTTATCCACATGTTTTCGATGTGGGCCACACACCTCAACATAGGTCATGTCAAAGATGTAAAGTTGATTGTTTCGATCTTTTTTTCTTTGGTGCTTAGGTGTTGGAAGGAAGTCTTACATAAGACCTCCTACAAAGTTAGCTTCATCAATCGCTTATCCATTTGCTTTCATCAAACCTGCTGGCATCCATGGAGATGTTACTCTAAAGGATATAAACCAGAGGATTCGCACTCCGCCGCCATCAAAGTCAAAGCAAAGTGATGAAGATCTCACTGCATCCTTCCCGACCTCAGCTTTCTCAGGGAAACCCGTTGTTGGAAAAACAAAGATCCGCACCGAAGGGGGAAAAGGTAGTATCACCATCATGCGAACCAAAGGCTAAGTAATATGTTATATTGACCGTTGCCTTAATTTTCCGGCTGTTTTTGTGGAACTTCATTGATTTTGAGGCTGGATTGCCCTTTTTTGTATCATTCTGATGAGCTGCCTAGTATAGAACTCCATACTATGTTTGTGGAACTCATAAGTTACATGGAAGTGTTGATGTTGTGAAGAAATGTGCTAGGTATGAAATAGGCTGTTGTTCTATATATGGTGATCATGGTTCAAGGTTGTAATGAGAATCTTGATTTCTCACATCGGAGACGATGTTAAAGAAGTATTTATATACATTTTGGAACCATGAAGGACTTCTCATAAGACTTCATTTTTCATCACGAAGGGGTTGGTTTCATTTATGCTTCAGAAATAGGACAATGCTTGTAATTAGTACCTCAAATACAAAGTTTGTGTCAGTCTCGTACTTAGGGTGGATATAATTTTAGTGTTTTAGAGCAAGGATAGTGGACGGTGCATAGAGAGCGCAAGGGAGATGGCGCCGAAGGTGGTGCCAAGGAAAAACTTGAAGCGCTGGCTTTTTTACGATACCGGTTCTCTGCAAGGAGTCGACTCCTCGTAAGGGAGAAACTCTGTCTAACTATTTTGAAATCGCCCGAGAAGATGGATTCTCTTGGTGAGGTGGATGAATTTTACATGAACTCGCCTCGTAATCGTCACCTCATTATAGTTGCTCTATTAAACCTCTCATACTTGAACTTGACATGTATAATTACCTTTTTGTGCCCTTTTGAATTGGTCACGAGCGGATATGTGCCTTAAGTTTCAAAATGACCAGATATGTGCCTCACGTTTTGACCACAGTCGTCCGAG
>JAYMSW010000445.1:0-22726 GCA_036897725.1 Erodium texanum | reverse complement strand
AGTACTGTGGCCTATGCCGCCTAGACTTGATCCACTTCTGGCTGGTCTATACTTTGGACACCCGAAGGAGTACTATGGCCTACGCCGCCTAGACTTGGTTTACTTCTAATTGGTTGTATACTTTGGACACCCAACTGAGTATTATGGCCTTCGCCGCTTGGACTTGATCCACTTCTGACTGGTCCTACACTTTGGACACCTGAAGGAATATTATGGCCTTCGCCGCCTGGACTTAGTCCACTTCTGGCTGGTCGTATATTTTGGACACCCGAAAGAACATTGTGGCCTTCGCTGCTTGGACTTGGTCCACTTCTGGCTGGTCGTATACTTTGGACACCTGAAGTAACATTATGACCTTTGCTGCCAGAACTTGATCCACTTCTAGTCGATTGCATACTTTGAACACTTTTCATAACCAAACTACGTGGTGAACCGAAATCGTCATGGTCAGAGAGCTTTCGTTGTTCAGATTCGAAGACGAAGCATACAATAACAATGAAAGGAGAGACAAAAACGAATGGCGAAGCAAGTCCTAACCACAAGGCTATAAGAAACAACTTTTTAGATCCTTTCACGTACCTAAGCACACATTTATATATAGTTAATAACATAACAAACACATTTAATTTTGTAAATCAACAACAAAGAAACAAATCGCATAATATATCATTTTTATTTACATATTTTTTGTGAGGAAGACGAAATTATATCTTAGTATGTTAGGACAACAAAATACAAATTAGTAACGGTCACCTAAGGTATCTACAATTCATATCTTACATGTGTGTCTATTGTGACAGCTTGATCCTTAAACAAACATGTACAAGACTTGGTACGATATAGTACCGTATATACAGTTATACACACGGGTGATATATATCAATAAAATGAAACAATTAATTATCTTTATATAAGGTAACAATTTACCATATGAGATGAGTCAATTAAGGTACTAAAATCAAAAGATAATATCACATTATTACATTGAACTATATAACTCTCTCTGATGGGTATATTTGTAAAAGAATTTATTTTACAAATAAAATGTTTTTCCATTGAGTCCACTTTTTTCTTCACCGTTACTATACCGGTTAGTTTTCAAATTATTTTGACATGAAATGACGAAAGTGGCTTTTTATATATGTAAACAGTATTTAATGAAAAATACTTGAAAAAGAAACTAAAAGTTTATTTTATTTTTATTTTAATTGTTTTTAATGTATAACAACATTTTCATTATTTCATGTCCAAATAATTTGAAAATTAAGATAATTGAATGTCAAGGTAATGTGAAAAAAAAAACTTGGATGGAGAGAGAATATTTTAAAATTAGTTATAATCATGAAAGAAAATGTTCTCAACATAATGATTACGGTCCGATTTGTTCAATATTTTATGAAATCAATCGAATTTTAAAGGATAATTATGTCACATGATCATCAAAGGTTGTGGGTGGGTGAAATGACAGAAACTACATGTAATAAGCATGAGGTTATTGGTTCCAATCCCCATATTTACGATATTGCATTTACATTCTTTCTGATAAAAAATAAATAAATTATGTCACATGATCCAAACGACATATTTGTTGTACGAGGGATAGTAAGGATGTGGATGAACATAGACAAAGCCACATAGGACATATAATTACCCTGTAATGTTATTGTCTTGTATTTTGGTAATTAACATAATATGACACTGAATTATAGTAAAAGTATCTCCACAAACCAGATCAAAATAATAAATAAAAAAACGGATATAAAGATAATATTTTGAAAAGTTATGCAAAAACTTGCAAGTTTTTACATAACTTGCAAGTTTTTACATTCAGCAATGTACTTGACATCAATAAACATCATAGTGTCAATGGACAGTGCAATTACATCAACATAATGATTCCACAATACTAACATATACATTCCCACAACACTGTAAAGGACAGATTTGCATATCCTGTAACTTGTTGAGCAAGCATTGCAACTCAAGCAGTTAGTCAGATGTTTATATCATTGTTGCCCTACATTGTTTTGTCCCAGAAATGTCTAGTGCTCAAGCATCATGTCCTGCATACAACAAAAATGTTTAGGAACTCAGTGACCTGATACATATTGTTCATCTATTGTAAGATCGAGTTTAAGGAAGTCTCAGGACTCATGTACCTCAGAAATGTTATGAGAAGTTTTGACATGATCAGCTATTCTCTATCTCTCCCTCCGAGAAAGAGAAGGCTGTGGTCTTCTTCTCTTCCACCTCTGCTGATCTCGTTGTATCATCACAAGAATCGTCCCTGTTGCAGAACGAATCTCTGACTGCAAGAGGAATCCTTGTGTTGGTGGTACTCACTTCGTCTTTCAAACTACCATTGTTGTCACTGTCTCGCACAATCAAACCCAACTTTGGGTTTTGCATAGCAATGTCTGGTTCTTTTGCTGCAACTCCATGATTCATGGCAGGGAAGCTATTCTCCATTGGTTCCTGAGGTGTAGAAGATTTGAGTTCCATACCATCTTCAGAACTCAAACTAACCTTCTGATCAATGTGCATAGCAATATCAGATTCTTTCGCTTCAGCTTGCTGAAGCTTCAAATGGTTCTCTTCATTAGTTTTAGGAGAGACTTTTTTCTGAACTTTCTGAGACATGGAAGGAGAGCTAGAAGCATTACTGATCTTCTTGGAAACAGTTGATGGTTCTTGAGGCGTGGGAGATTTGAGCTTTGCACCCAAGGCACTCCGCTGAGTATCAGGTTTAGGGTTACCCTTCACAGCAACAGTTCTAGCAGGTTGAAACTTCCCCCAGTTTGCTTTGTTTGAGTTTCCACTAGGAGAAGATTGGGTACTTCCATTTGGAGTTCGGGCCAGTGACTTAGCCTGCATAACATGAAAATCACGTGCATCTTCTACTTAATAGCATATTAAAATTGCATAATAATAAAGAAGATGCATAAGATCACATATTAACGTGTCTATTATAGACATAAGGGTATCACTTACCCCATCAAAGAAGCCAATCTTTGGTGATGGCAGTCGAAGGCCAGAGGGTTTTCCTAAAGCTGGATATGTAGTCGTTCCTGTCAAGCCTTTCTTAATACCCGGACCCACCATTCCAGTTGCTTGAGATCCATTACGGCTATAACTTGAATGACTCCCAGAAGATACAACTTGAGGAACACCCTTTTCAGTGGAGACCTCCTTGCTACTATCTAGGCTAGTTCTTGAACTGATAGATCTTCGATTGGGATTAGAAGTTGATGTAAACGACTCTGATGGCCAATCACTGATAGAGCTAGCAGGTGAAATGGTTGAAGAAGCTTTGGTGACAGACTTCAACTGAGCTGAGGGCTGAGAAGTGATGGATGTGTTCTTGCCTTTTGGCATTGACAAGGGTTTGTGGGTCAAACTAGGTGTAGATGAAGGGATAGTAGAAGTTCTCGAATCAACTTTTCTCTTTATGGGATTCAAGGGAGATTTAGGTTTGTTGTGAGATGAGGCACTGCAAGAACTGGTGATTGAAGAGCAAGAGGATCTAGGGTCGATCTTGGTTGGAATTGAAGAACCCAAAGTGGAGGGTTTAGATGATCTGATAGGAGCAGGCCTAGGCGCGTTGCTACATGAACCACTGGTGGCAGATGTCTTTGACACTGAAGTCCCTCTACCTGAAGTTATAAAAGAGAAAAACGTTGGAACATCAGCAACCTGAATACTCTACTTCTGTGCATCGAATCTGACTTAATTGAAGTTCTAAGTACCAGTAAGACATTTTGCATTATCCATTTCCTTTCTCACATGTGCAGAGCCGAGAGAAGCTCTCTTGGGTGTTAGTGAAGACATGGGGATACCATTGCCAAGTAACTTGGGCGGCTTAGGAACTGATGGAGAAGCCACTCCACTTATAGAGGCACGCTTCATTGTAGGCAACATAGAAGAGTCAGTTAAACCACACCAGACTTCTACAATCTGCCTAAAGATTGATAAGATAAAACGGGCCAGACATTTTACAAATATTCAAGTTCAAGCAAGACACATAGTTTCACCAGAGTTTCAGGATTTTTTTTTTTTGGTTGCATTTGTATATAGTATTGATGTATTATAATTTTTTTTTGTTATGGGTTATATGTGAATACATACCTTTGGGGTTCCTGGACAAACAGAAAGCTTCTTTGATGTTTGTCCTGATCCTAGCCTGCTCACAAATGGCTTCTTGGGAGTAGGTTTGAGCATCTCCTAAAATGACACAACAAGAAATTTCAGTGAAGATTAGAGTCACAAAATTTATAGCAAGAGACATCTTCCATGTTTATCTAAACTCACCTTACTTTGAGAAGCAAGGTCCATCTTTGAAGCTGCAGAGAAAAGATAGTTAGTTTTTTGATAATATGCACTCACACACACACACATATGGCAACCCAACGCACAAGGCTCCCACCATTGTGGGTCTGAGGGGTGATTTATGTGCAGTCTCGGCCCTTATTTTGCTTGGAGACTGTATCCTTTACTTAAACCCATCTCAAGGTTAGAATACAAGTATACAACAACTTTACTGTAGCCACAAGGTTCTCTTGCCAGCATGCATTACCAAAAAAAGGTATAGGAGAGCAACTTTAGCTGATTTGAGCACATTGGAAGAAAACTGGCTATAAATTTACTATACTGGATGAGTTTGATTTGATTGCAAAATACAATTAAGAGATCAATGAAAGACAATATGGAGGAGGTTGCAGGTCAGAGCCTATGGCCCCAGAGGAGATGGGAATTGAGATATTGACATGCACAGGGATGCTAGCTTTACAAAAACAGAGATGGTGCAAGCTGGAAAGATAGTAATATTTAAGGAAGAGAGCTGAGAAGGTCACATAGTAGATACTTCGGTTAGTAGTGGTGGAGGTTGAGTTAATAATTTTGACTTGAAAATGGTGACAGAATTATAGCTGGTAACTAGAGTTGGCATGCTTACTAAGTGGTGGCATTAGAAATAGAGGAACTAGGTTGAAGTATACTTACTCTGGCGAGTTCGAGTTTCTGATGCTTCTGATCCTGAGTTATTGCTTGACTTTGTTGCTTTGGACGATATACTGGACTTTTGAATTGAAGCTCTTATATCTTGAAACAGATCAGCCTCGAGACTCTCCAGTGTCAAATTATCACTTTCCAAGCTAGATATTGACTCAGTGGATCTCTGCACATCCTCTTGAATTCCAGGTAATAATTTTTTTGCACCTTTATCCACTCCTCCCATCATGCAAGATATCTCCTCAGCATCCAGGACACCTGACATTATACCAAATTACCGATTCTGAGTTTGGATAGACCAGGGAGAATGAATGAAAACAGCACAATATCAGAGATATAAATATGGGGTTCTAGTTTGAATCATGCACAATACCAGCATTGGTGAAGAAAGCCTTGTCCCAAGCTAAACTTTTTCGCAGGTTGTACTTGCCATTTTTAATCGTTCTTTCTGGTTCTGGTGATGCAACTAGTTGAGGTACTTGATCGGTCTGTTCAAAGGTATCTGCTGAGTCCGCCACATTAGTAGCATTTGAATGCTCCTGATTCTCTGAACACCATAGTTCATCGATTGAGTTTAATATCACTTGTAAGAAATATAAACTAAAATTGCCTACTCTAAACCTATATCTGAATAAAATGTGTACATGCGTATGCATACATGTACACCATTAAAGACAGATGCAGCATTAGACACCCCAATCAAAATTTGTTGATGCTATTCAAGAGGTGTACAGAATAGCTTGAAAGGAACTTGGAGCACTCATGCACATCAAGTAATGCAACTTACCACTGATCTTACAAACAAAAGTTGTTGTTCAGTGAATTGTGTTTCGAGCATTAAAACTCTTGCTTTAGCCTGAACTTCGAAATGCATAATCAAAATGCCTTGATATTGTCATCCAGAAAAAAAAAAAAGCTTAACTCAGACCCAACAAGGAACTCTAGCAAATTTGGGGACCCCCAGAATTTCATGTGAGGATCAAACAAATCTATACATTACCAGTCTTTCACCAAATTTGAGAAACTAACTCAAGAACACAAAAAGCTCAACTTGACTTCCACAACCTTCAGGAAAGAAAAAAAACACACACACATTTCTTTATAAACAGATAGGATTTGCACTCCAAAATGTATCCACTGCATTTCGAGCAAAACATAAACTTTGAGATAAACAAAGCAAAGAAACAAATTTAAAAGAGAACCCAAACAAGATTTCAACAAAACATTCATGGAGACCCAATAGATTACGCAAAATCGAAATCATCAGTTCAATTAGCTCAGGAACAGAAAAAAGCTTGCATCTACGAAGAGAACCAACCTGAGGAGTGGTGTTCGAGAGGGTCGCACAGAGGTGATTTGAATAGGAGCGAGTCGTCCTCGGAGCACATATCAATGAACTCGCTCGTCCCCTCCAAATCGCCCATGGATGAACAACAAGAAGAAAATTCTCACAGATCCTACCGGAACAAAACTCACCGGAATCGAAATCACAGGAATCGATTAGCAGCGCCAGAGATCGAGCAAGAACCAAGAAGTGCAGTCAGCTTCTGTGGACAGAGACTGAGATTGCGTTTTGTGTTTTGAACTGAGAAGCGGCGGTTTAAGCTTAGAACGCAAAATTGCAAACAAGGACCTCAATGTTTGGGTCTTCCAACAAATAGCTTGAAGCATCTTTTTATTTTTATTTATGCTCTTATGTAAATATAAACATTTACCCACCTTAATTTTTAGTTATGAAATCACAGTTATTTTTACATTAATAAATTGGTAGAAAATAATTTTGAACCAAGTCATTGGTTATTCCAAATTTTGTGTAGGTTGAGATTTGAATGCATTTCCAGATTATTTTTTTTTCAAAATACAATTTTTACTTCTATTTGTTCATCAAATGTATGGTCCAGAATCTAATTATTTAACTGTTTTATTTAAAATAATCAACAACATTTTCAATTTTTATTGCATACCTATAGTGAAAGTAGACAAGTCATGTAAAATTTGACTATACAAGTTCATTCGATAAACAATTTTTTTGAATCCGACCACAACAAATTTAGATTTGATTCAACTCTTTTAACACCACGCTGTACAAAAATCCAGAACTTTATTCGAGACAAGGCGTTAACTAATTAAACATGAATTATAAATGTCTTCAGAAAAAAATACATTTCCATGCTTCATCTTTCATTTTCACTAAAAATGATACATGTCATAGAAAAACCATCACCTACATAGACGTAGAACGACTCACATTCAGAATAAAACTACTATAACTGACCAAAAAAATATCATGATTAACAAGGATCTTCAAGTTTAGTAGAATTCTAAGATTGATCATTACAGGAGATCTCAATCACTCATTGCATGCTTGCTTTACTGCAGTTCCAGAGGTGGTGTGATGGTGATGGTGAAGGAGAAGGTACTGGAGTATTTGAAGCAGAATGGAAGTTAGCTATTTGCAAGAAACACTGCACCAATTTTCTACCATCTTGAGTTGAGACCGCACCTGAAAGTGAAAGAGATTAGCAAACTTTAAGACTATACAAGAACATATGAATCATTCTTGACTGATCTTCATGGAAAGAAATATTAATTGGGACTCGAAATAAAAAGAAAAGAGCACGACCTTTGAGTCAATCTCTTAAGTTAGGTCCAATGCTAGCAAATTGCATTTCGTTAGATAAATAATATGGTCTTGGCCAAAATGACCATATATAGATTGATCAACAGGAGAAGCACTAGGCGAATTTCATATTTACCTTTAAGGCTGATCAGGCATCAATTTCACCGGAGCTTGAGACATCAAGTAGCATTGCCCTTCTCGGATGTTGAGTCCTTTTTACTTTGCTTTTTTGCATGGGAAGAAGCTTTACTTGGAGTGGAAGGCATGTATTTGAGGCTGTAACTAACAAGAGAAGATCCAAATATAGTGTATTTCCCAGCACTGCTGAAAGCTATTTCTGCATCCGACCTTCTTTTGAAAACCACCTTGGCACGACTACTCTTTGTCAGCACTTCAGTTTTGGATTCATTCAATGGCCCGAACTGGCTATATATCCTGTTCAAATTAGATATAGAAGGAACAGAATCATGGTCAGTGAAGTTAAGAATCAGAGCTGTTGGAGACGGTTCCTCCTCACAGTTCTCATCCAAGTGATTCACAGGATCCACTGTTTCTGACACCTGAGCTATGCCGGATTCATTTGGATGACTTTGAACAGTCCTGCTGCTCAAGTACTCGAACTCAGATCCCTCATCATCTTCTGATAGCTTACTGAATTCGGCAGGGTCAGTGCAAACTGAACTTCTGAACTCAGAGAAAAAACTCAGTACTGAAACAGTGAAACTGTATCCTTTCTTGGGATCTTTAGCAGCCAGCCAGAGTCGTGATAGCATCTCACCAGGATCACAGTACTCTGTTGGAAAGAGCTTTGTATTTGGGGATTCCTCAGAGTTCTTTGGACTACTAGCTGATACAACATTACCCTTGGAAGGCTTTCCTTTACTTGTATTTGGGGATTCCTCAGAGTTCTTTGGACTAGAAGTTGATACAGAACTACCCTTGGAAGGCTTTCCTTTACTTTTCTTATTAAGCACAGATTCATCACGATACTTGAGTATTGGATTTGCCCCATTTAGCTGGCTTGCAACCCTAAGGATGCTCTCTCCAACTCTGAATGTTTGCCTGGGCTTGTTGCCACCTGAAGCAGACAAATCATCTATCTTAAGCTTAGTTCCCGAGTCGTCTGTAATGGAATAAATTGCCCTGCGCTTCTTCTTACTGGAATATAGAATCAACTTTGCACCAACATCCTTTTTAGACACACTATCACCATTGGATGAACTGGGCTTAACCGAGTCATCTGGTGTGGAATCAACTGTCTTGTGATTCTTGGCATCAACCTCCTCTTTGGACACATCATCACCATTTGATGAACTGGGGTTAACTGCTGAGTCATCTGGTATAGAATCAACAGCCTTGCGCTTCTTACTGGAACATGATGAAATCAACTTGGCACCAATCTCCTTTTTGGGCACAGTGTCACCATCTGGTATCGAGTTAACTGCCTTGCTCTTCTTTCTGGACATCAACTCTGACAAAGTTTTCTCTTTTCCTCTGGATTTTGTATCTTGCCCAGAGACTCGTTTACGCTTACGATTAGAACTATCTTCACTCTTCACTTTTGCTTTTCCAGTAGGTACCTTCTCTTCATCCTCTTCATCCTTGGCATCCAAAACTTCATCTTCTTTGATTTTATCTGTATGTTCAACACTTTCGAGGGGTAAAATCTCTTCATCCTCCTCCAGTAACCTGCCAAGAATTCTAAATTCAGGCAACTGAGAATACCCTTTTGATCGATGAACAGCTAACATTTGGGATTGTGAGATTGCATGTTCAAGTCTATCAACACTGCAGTTAGGAGACATCGCTAATGCTTTGATATACTTGATAAGTTTTGCTGGTTCAAAAGATTCAGCCCCAAGACTATCATCCCCACCATCAATTCTACTTGATTCTTCCTCGATACCTGCATTAACAATAACCTGACTCTTGATACTTGCAACAATCTCCTCCGGCAAGCAAGAACAGGCGAGCCCGAACTCTACTCGTCTGGAGACTTCATCCAGAGCACAGTCTATTGCATGGTGGAAATCTTCAGAGTTGCTCTGCTTTTCCATTTGGGAGAAATGCTCACTGAAGGGCTTTATCAGCGATGCTTCGTTCCAAGCGAATGTTTGATCCCCGAAATAAGCTATCAAAAATCTGCCCTTTTTATAATACTTCTTTGCCTTTTGAGTTGCTGCTGAAGGATCAAATATCAGCCCAGGCCACCAAGGATGGCTCCTTACTTTTCCCCACACTATATCAGAAACAAATGGTTTTGTGAAAGCCACTTTACCATTTTCCTTCCCATTGCGCTTCATCTTCCCACCTCTTTTTGTCTTGTTTTTTTTTGTGTCAATCTCATCTTCAGACTCTGAATTTCCTTCCATGCCAAGACTTGAATCGAAAGATGGACTTTGAACTTCATGGCCAGAAATACCTTCTCGCAGGCCCGCTCTTTGATTATCCTCGGTCTTCGACTCCACATTTTCAGAAGTGGCCACAACTGAAACATCACCAATGGCCTTATGACCAACACTGTCAGCATGAGTAACCTCTATATCATGAACATCCTCATCAATTTTCGAAGTGACCACAACTGAAACATCACCAATGGCCTCATGACCAACACTATCATCAGGAGTAACCACTACATCATGAACATCCTCATCAATTCTGGAAGCGGCCGCAACTGAAACATCACCACTGGCTTCGTCATGACCAACATCGTTAGCAAGAGTACCCTTTACTTCAGAAACACCATCATCAGTTCTTGTTTCCCTACTATCCCCAGTCCTTACCTCCAAGCTACCTTGCAGAGAAACACCCTTCTCACCAGAACAATCTCCATTAACACTGATCACTTCCACATTCTCCACCACTCTCTCACTCTCTCCACCAACAACACACCCTTCTTGACCCTCCACATCCTTTACAGACAAGGCCTCAAAAGCTCCCTTTTCATCAACCCTTTGAACCAAACTCTCCAAACCCAGTTCAAGATTCTCCAACCTTTCCACAGATTCCAAATCTCCCTCCAATCTGTCACCACCCAACTCAGTACTCACTGCATCAACATCCTCACCAGAACCTCCAAAACCCTCCATCTCAGCCACAGTTTCGGTTCCAGCGACACAATTCGTTGAACCAGAAACACCTAGCGCTAAACCGGAGCTCGGCTCCATACGATCAGGATTCTCAGTAGCAGACATTTATAAACCCTAAACGGGAAACAAAATAAATAAATATTTCGGTTTAAACAAAAAACAACCGCAAATTCGACATTAACAGCTTCACAAAACCACGTCGTACCTGGTTTTCCGGCGTGGAAGAAGATCAGAACGGCGGTTTCGGGCTTGCAGAGTCCTCGGAGTGCGAAGAAAGAGGGAAGAAGAGACAGTGTAGAGAGATCGGCGCCAGTTTCGTAGCAAGGATTGGGCTTCTATTTTCTGGAGAAAAGGAGAGCGAGAAAGTCAAAGAAAATGCTTGGGACACGTGGCGGATATCCGACGGATCATGTGAGAAATAGGACGAGAGGGTGGATTAGATGAACGGTGGTGATCTAGACATAACATGCCACTCAATCTCTGAGCAGTGTAGTGAAGTGCAACCCCTTGGTCTAATTTCAGAAGCCGCTTGTACGACGTCGTTGGATCTTACTCTAAGAACCCACCTTAGCCCACCTTTCCCAAGGCCCAAAAGAGACTTTGAGCCTTAAGGGCCCAGAAAACACAAACACATAAATTAAGAGGACTAATTGCAATTGGTGTTACAGTAATGAATCACACACATAATCACGTAAAAAACGATAATAATTATTGATTACTTAGTACAAAAAATATAGATAAAAATGGGGCAAATCTATAGTGAAAGAGGACCTGTAATGATGTTAATGTTTTAACAATCCAATTAAGTCATATCCAATTTTTCCCATTGCAGGTCCAATTTCTGAAGCCGCTTCTACGACGTCGTTTTAGTCTCCGAAGAGCCGAGCCCTTCATATCCCACCTTTCCCAAGACCCAAAAGAGATTTTGGGCCTTAAGGGCCCAGAACACATAAACTCATAAGTTTAAAGAACTAATTGCAGAATGAATTGAGCACATTACATACAGATAAAAATGATTAATATAAATACAAAATGACAGTTTTGACCTTCAAATTTCATAAACTAATATAGTTAAACAAAAATAATAATTCAAGAAGCATGGAATAGAATTTACAAGTTGCAAAACGAGAACATGTACCAAAACAATCTACCAAACAAGCCCTAAAAAGATTAATAGAAGAAAAAAAAAAACTCATATATGTGCCTCTCTACAAAGAACAAAAAGGACTATCTATCTTGCAGTAGGACCTGCAATGGACTCATCAAATGACAGATAATTATCAGCTCCGCCCAAATCCACAGAACCAACGTTAAGAGAAGAATGCATCGAGTTCCTCGGGAACTCGTCTGAGACGCCATTTCTAGCCGCTGCAGCTTCTCTTTCCATCGCTATCGCATCCTGAACCTCTTTCAGAACCTCTGCCATGGACGGCCTCATGTGCCCGTGCGGTTGCACGCACATCAATGCTTTCTCCGCTATCTTCCACATGGACTGGATATCGTATTCTTCATGTAGCGATGGATCGATGATCCCTTGGATATCTCCGCTCTCAATGTGCATTTTCGCCTGTGAAAATGATTATTGATGACAAATATCTCATCCGTCGAGCTAAGTTGATGTGACAGAGAATGTTTAGGTTGATACAAAGCTTAAGGGTGAATTGCTTCACAGTATTAATGAGCGGTTTTGGGATATTATAAAGTCTTAAACTCACGTGTAAGTCACGTAACGAAAGAAACCGAAAATGTAAGATGGTGACTCGTGGAAGTCATAAGGGTTCTCGAGTGTCTCAAAAACTTACTATAGGGTCATGTATTCGTGGGCAATTCATAAAGGTAGTTATGTGCAGTTAACCCAAAGTTTAACCATAACCCGACTTACCCATTGGACGATATTGCGACAATTGACGCCAAATTTTTCGTTTGAAATAGCCTCTTGACCTGATATCAGCTCGAGAAGAATGACGCCAAAACTATAGACATCGCTCTTGTCTGTCAACTGCTGGGAGATATAATACCTGCACGTGACAGGAAAATTAGATTCTGTAACGAAATGGGAAAAATAACGGATCCCAGAGAAAAAAATGTTGTACTTACTCGGGATCCAGATATCCTACAGTACCCCGAACTATGCTCGAGACATGGGAGGCTCCATCTACAGCTAATTTGGAGAGCCCAAAATCTGAAACCTTTGCTCTCATATGTTTATCGAGAAGAATGTTGCTGCTCTTCAGATCCCGATGGATGATCGATGGAACACAACCCGTATGAAGATACTCAATCCCTGAAACTCAATACAGTTAACATCGAAATTTGTTGTAAAACGAGTTGGAAAACAAAATTTTATTGTTGTGAACCTTTTGCAGCATCCTCGGCAATTTCAAGACGCTTGATCCAATTGATGCTCCGCTCTTGTGTTAACGGGCCTATAGAAATAATACAAATCAATGAATACTCAAAATTGAACTGTTCAATAAAAATGTATGATGAGCTTACCATAGAGATGTTCCTTGAGGGTTCCGTTATGCATGAACTCATAAACGAGCAAACTTCTCCCTTCTTCTTGACAGTACCCGAGAAATTGAACCAAATTCCTGTGATGTATCCTTGAAAGAAGTGTAACCTGAGTCACGAAGAGGTGCGCCTTAAGGTTATCAAAATATAAAAATAAATATTAGATAAAAAAAATTGCACCGGGATTGATTTTTTACTTAACTACACTGACTTTTACATTTTCTCATTCAAAATTTCCAAAATTTCTCACCCAACTTATACTCTATTTTGGTAGTAAATGACAAAAACACCCCTTATCAATTTAGGGGATTTCGGCAAAATTTGTGTAAAACTGACATTTTTGAAAATTAATGAAGGGTATTTTTGTCATTTATTAACATATACATCCGGACTGAATAAGGTATTATAGAACAGCAAGCGCTACCTCGTTTGAAAATTCACGCTTTCCTTGGTAGGAATTACTGGTTAGAACTTTAACAGCAATTTCCTTGCCATCGTTCAGTTTTCCATAGTACACAACTCCAAAACCTCCTGAGCCGATTTTCTTCTCCAAGTTGTTTGTGGCATCTTCGATTTCAGCCAATGTGAAGCAATGTGCTGCTTCCGGTTGAGCATCACTAAGGGATGAGACTGTCCTTGGAGGAGGCAAGGAATGTCGATCTGTAACATATTATATACGATGAGCCGGACCAACATTTTAATTCGAAATAGAAAAGAAATATATATTCAGAATTTGGCATACCATCCTCATAATCTCCTTTTTTCTTCTCCTTGCACAACAACAGGCACGATACTGCAGTAGCTAGAAGCAGCACAGCAGCACCAATAGATGTGCCGACAATAATTTTAGTGTTTCTCGAACCTTTTTTATCATCATGAAGATTGGCATTGCCAGAATAGCTGCAAAAAACCCACGTCAAAGTAATCGTCATATATTATATCCCATATGTTTTATAATGCATTTCATTTATGCGTAAGATACGATACCCACTTCAAAATCAAGTTGTCCTTGAAGAGACCCTTTGGCACTGTTCCAGATAGCATATTATTCTGCACATACCTGAAGTATACATATATTATAATATGTATGGTTATAATATACATCGCCAAGAAGCATTAGTTCAGAAATATATTTTCAAGTTCCAAATGAGAAGCGATGCCTTGAAGATAATAAAAAAAAAGTTCCAAGAACTTACAATTCTCTCAAATTCGGTAGGTTTGTAAGAGAAGAAGGCAGCTTGCCCGTCAATTGGTTGTTCTCAAGATGACTGTACATGACACAAAACCCGGTTAGCTTTGCTTAAGGAGAAAAAAAAAAGATCAAGAGAAGAAGATATCTGGTTTACATGATCTTCAAGTCGACACATTGAGAAAAATCAGGTATTGAACCAGTCAGAGAATTCCCATCAAGCCATCTGACAAAATTGTACAAATTCATTGTGCTATTAGTGTTGAAACACTAATCATGTGAAATTTGCAAATCTGAATGCAATTGGAAACTTACAACTCAACTAAACCGCTCAACTTTGCCAAGTCTGAAGGGATACTACCGGTTAGATTCTTATTAGACAATGATCTGCAAATCAGAGGTGTGGAGAGTTGTGGTGATTAGAACAAAAAAAATCTTTTCAGGGATGAAATTGGACAAAGCTTTAGCAATCATCAAAATAAGTAAATCTTTACATTGTAGTTATCTTAGGAGAGTTGTCTGAGTTGCACTGTACCCATGACCATGGAACTGGAAGGCATGGATCGCCACCTTCTTGGGCCCAGTCTGCAGCGGAGTACCGTGAAACTACACCAGCAATAATTGATACTGCAATTCAAGCAAACCAATATTAGATATACAAAACTAATCAAAAAAGAGAATGATGCACAAGACTATTAGTAAAAAGTAAAGCGGTTATTGCATAAAACTACCCTTTTCAATCGTCCACTTATGGACAACTACCTTTTGATAAAATGTGAACTTTAAAGTACCCTTTTTGTTTAAAAAGGGTTCTGACCCAAAATCTTGTTTATTTTCACATTCAATTGAGTCAAGAAACACTATGTTCTCTGCTATAGTCATTTTACCTCTTGTAATTTGGGCGATTCAAAAGGGTAGTTTAAAGTTCACATGTCAAAAGGTAGTTCTTCATAAGTGGGCGATTGAAAAGGGTAGTTTAAAGCAATACCCAAAAACTATAATGCGCTTTTGTGAGATTATCCCTAAATCCTATTACTTGGAACTTGAGGCTCGAAATGTCATCCAAATTTCCAAGAGATATGCACATAACACAGTAGAATATAATTATGCTTACCATCTTGAGAACCACTATTTTTCTTCAGATACTTATTAATCTCCATTGCATTGATGAGTGGCCCTCTTGAAGAATCGCTTGTTTGACGAAACGCAAAAGTCAACACAAAGGGTAGGGATATGTTGGTCAATCCAGGCTCGTAGAGACGATATATTCCATGCGCATTTTCTTGGATATTAACAACAGATTGGCTAAGAGCAGGATCATCATTGACATGTAGTTGGAACTTTCTGGTTTCACCTGCATCCAAATTTTCAATTTCTGCAAGGTACGTGACGGCCCAGCCAAACCCAGGAAACCCGTCCAAGTTCAATCGATAAGTTAGCGAGCCATTCGTGCCAATGACGGCCGTCTGCATCACTTTCTGAGGCGGCCTTTGTTTTAGGTCAACATCAATTGACCTTGTGGTTGAAATTTTCTTGGTACCGGCAGCAACGTCAACTAGATAGTTTGCTTTCTTCAGTGAATCGGACTCCCATATTCTATCATATGGGTCATCAGGATACCTAAAATAAAAGAGATTTTTACATATTTTAGGAAAGATCTATTTCGGTATGACAGGTTAGTAACTTTGCATAAAGGGTTAATTGCATATAGCTATTGCGTACTATACATCTTTTGCGCATAACCATCCTCAACTTTAAACTTAAACATCCAGCTACCTAAACTTTCAAAAATAACACAGCTCTTTTTCGTCAAAAAATGACGAAAATATCCTCGACCTTAATCTCAAAAACGATTACATAACTACCAAAAACATTTGGACTCCTTAAAAGACGAAACTATTAAAAATATGAAAATGGTATTTTTGGATAATAGGGTCAAGGGCCTTTTCTTCATTTTTGGCAGAAAAAAAAAGTTGTGTAACTTTTTTTGAAAATTTATGTAGTTGGATATAAAGTTTAAAGTAGGGGATAGAGAAGTGAAAAAGATGTATGGTACGCAATAGATATACACAATTAACCCTTGTATAAACTCCCACTGAAGTCTACATGCTATAGCAACTCGGACAAAAGATATTCAAAAGACGCAACCTATAGCAATTCTAACAAGACAGTCAAAGATTACCTGACCGGATCATCAGTTTCAGAACCAAAATTGATTCTTGCTGAGACTCTGAGATAAAACTGTTCTTCAAAGTCTGTATAGTAAATAGAACCATTGAAGGGCCGGAGCTCAAGGGTAGAAATAAATGGCTGCCCAGTTGTAGCATTGGATAAGCACACACTTGTTGTAGGACTTGAAGCCAGAAATATTAGCTCTACAACCTCCATAATATTAGCATCCGAAATGACTATCGTTGACCAATAAGTGGCCCCAAGAGATATGTCAAATTTGGGATAGACATTGTTGTTGTCAAAGTTACCATACAAGAATGACGCTCTTACGAGGTACCTAGTCCTGCTTGTGACATTGAGAGTGTAACAATACTTCCTGTCATCAGCAGGGAAGTGTCGCAAAGTCTGATATTGCTGCCTAGTCTCATTTGCAACAGAAATGCTAGCTGTTTCTCCATAAGCTATTTGATCAGGAGTCCACTCGAGGCCAAGTTCATCCGCGTAACTTTTTGTACCTCCACAGTCCAAACTAACAAAACCTGTGTCATCATAGGTTGTTGTTTTTAGCAACATTGTACAGAACAAAGCCAGAGTTCACAATTCCAACTCCTAACTATGAGGAATTTTAGGAAAGACATGCATTATCAAGAAAACACCCATGTGCGTATATCAGAATCATGTGACTAACTCACCAGTTTGTTATGGAAACATAATAAACTATCTACTCAATACAGGACGGGCCTTCATCAAACTTTCTTAGATTGTTGCGTATGTTTAAGACATGTTATCAATGCAAGAATGTTACAAAGACCCATGTGCAAGTTCCATGTAGTGAAGTTCATGTTTGTTGGGATAATCTGGTCTAAGTGTAAGACCCTAATCACCTCATTACTGAGTCCAAAGAGTGTTCTGGCTGCTTAGGATGCAAACCCAATTATGCAAATTATGTTCTTTTCCTAATGTTTACACTCATTTTAATTTCAATTTCCAAATCCTCTCCTTGCAGCTAAGCATTTCTACATCATGAACAATGAACACCACACACAAAAGTCCCAACAACCAGAAACAAAAAGTCAAGGGTCTGCAGAAATTCCTTCACCATGAACAAAACACACACAAAGTCCTATACAAGAACACAAAAAGGTCAAAACTTTCTGCAGACCCTCAACAAGCTGAGAATTTCAAAGCCAAAATTGACAGCAACCAAATCAAACATGAACACAGAAACTAAAGTGAAAAAGGAAGGCAACCCAGTATCAGAGAAATAGTCACAACACAACCCATATTCCAAAAATTAAAAAAAATTAAAACTTTGAAGGAAAAAAAGAAGCCATCTCACAATATTTTACAAGCAAGTTCACATATTTACTCAGAGATGGTGTAGAGAACTCACCAGGGACCTGAGCTGAAACAGAGCCGAGGAGGAGAAGAGGACAGAGGCAGAGAGAGAGAAGCAAAAACCTAAACTCCATTACAGAGAGTGAAAAGCTCGATCGTGAAGGCCACAGAGACCATAAAAATGGAGGTGAAAAAGCAAGCCACTCTCACCTTTCCAGTCTACAGTACAGAGAGTAAAGTCCAAAGTCATGAGAAATATATTATTCAAAGAATTATAATACTGATATAAACATAATTTCCATTTTCTGAAATTAGTTTTCAGTTGGGCTTTGCGGCAGTCAGCAACGATATTTTTAAAAACCTGGACTTCAGAAATTGAATCGGTCACGGTTCTAGCTCCAATAGATTTTTTTATAAAATCGGTCAAAATTTGAGAAAAATATGGTTGATTTTGATTAGATGGACCCAGATAATCAGGAACGGTTGAGCTGGATTGGCTCGTTCCTTGCTATATCCTTGGTTATGGTTTGGTAAAGAAGCGAGTGAGTTAACGAAGCTTCTTTGTAAGACTTGGTATTTGCCATTAATGACTGATGGAGATAGCGCCCACCATTTTTTATTTTTTTCCACACGAGCTTATTTCTTGATGTATTGATTAAAAGTTTAATTAATGATTATATTTTAAGGATTTAGTTCTAAACAAACAAGACTGTGAGGTCAAACTTTGATATATATATATATATATATGGTCAATAAATAAAAAAAATTACAAGCGAGTTTCATCATCCCGACCCAATCTTTAGTTCAACTCCTTCAAACAGTATTGAATTAGTAAAATCTAGGTTTTCTCAATCTGATCAGATATGAACAATTCTTGTACTTAAAATCCGATCTAAAAAATATTTTTAATTATAAAATTAAATTAATATATTAAAAACATAAAGCTATATTACGGGATGAGAACGATGGGTACTCCGATCCAACCAAAATTTTCTAAACCTAATTTGATCCCGATCAAGTTGGAAACATCGAGTTTCCATCCAAGTTCGGGTAGCTTTTAAAAACTCTACTTCATCTCCGTTTATCTATACGATGGCCGTCAGAATCTTATATTATTATTATTCTACCAGAATCATGTTAGGTTGAATAATGATGGACTTAACATGTAATTTAAAACTTGTTTATTAAGTCAAAACGATCATCTATCTTATACTTCATAAATATTTTAAAAACTCATTTATTTAAATAACATATATTTATAATCAGGTTATTATAACATCGGAGATTATTTTTTTTTGTGTCAGATCAAACTCTATAATTCTTAATTATCTATTCCAAAACATAGAAGAAGTTACCTAAACTTGATAGCGTCCATAAAATAAGGAAAACATGAGGGGCCGACCAACAAAAAAAATTCATGAAAAAAAAGACATCCTTGAACTGGCAGTGGCAGACAAGTGAGAGTAGGTATGAGCTAGCATTGAAAGGATCGAATATAAAAACCGAGGAACAAAACAACCCAACAGTATCTTAATTTCAACTTGTATTATTTTTAATTTTATCCGAAACAAAATTAAATTTTAATACTTATCGGTCAATGGAGTCAAATGGGTTTAACAGAAACATGAACACGTGCTATGGAGACCGAGGACTCACCTCGACATCGGCGAAGAACGCAATAACTCCGTTCAGGTTTAGTGTCTCCGCGGTGGGTCCCACAACTGTCTGAACATGGAAGAGCTGGAATTACGATTATACCCTTCACTTTGATCAGCTGAGAAAAAGGAAGGAACTTTTCTTAGTGTACAAGTATGTATGAAACGACAAAGCACTGAGATTTAAATATTTATATAAACAGACAGAGAGAAATCATGTTTTTAGAGATAATTAAGTAACACACAACCACTACGGCCAGTGCTAAATCGCTGTTTTTGGGTGGTTGGCTGTATTTAAATAACCATATATATCTTCTTCCATTTTCATCGCATTGCATGGCATGAGGCTTATCTGTAAACAAAAAGGGACTATCTTTTCTAATTCTATGTCCAAAATATTTTTGGTTTAGATTTGCTGGCTCGTCACATTGCTTTAGGGGTGGCCATAGGTCGGACCACCAGCCCCCGCGCAATTTTTCATACCGGTATGAAGACTTCGGATTTTAAAAATCACGATCCTATACTCGGTCCTGCTCACTTTAAGAGTCCCGGATTTGATCTGTACGGATTATGTGCCGGTTTGCACCGGCCCACCTGATGCCAAACATGTTTTCTTAAATTGAACTAATCATTATGAAAAATTAAAAATTTAACACTTAATATACCATAGTTTTAATTCTTTTTCATTGTACTCTAATAATGAATTATATATCATTTTTTTTAAAAAAGTAATGAGTTATATATAAACTTCACATGTTCATTATAAAAAAAACAGAAAAAAAGTAATATATGAACTTCATACATTCATTATATAAAACAAAAAAAATCCATTCATAGTGGGCTTGGGGCGGACCAGGCCGGTTTTATCAGATCACCGACCGCTTGGGCCTCTCCCCGGCCCAGTGATTCCAGATTGGTCTTTTCTTAATCTGCTCCCCCGCCCGTAAGACCATTGGTCCAAACCTAATGGACCGGGTAGTCCGATTTCTGATTACAAAATGGCCATCCCTACATTGCTTACTGAATAATTATCCAGACGAGCCCGATAAAGTTGAATTGATGGGTCTGGACTATACTATTGAACACGAAAAAGGAAAAGACAATGTTGGTGTTGATGCATTATCCAGAGTGCAACGGGAAGAGTACATAGCTATCTCTCCGTTGGAACCTGTTTGGATTGCTGAAGTTGTTAGCAATTATGACAAGGATGAAGAAATGGCTGGCCTATTTTTGTAACTATATCTGGCACTAGATTCTCTCCCTAATCATGCTAGCAGACTTGGAATGATCACTATTAATGGAAAAATTCTCTTGGGCAAGGCAAATGGTATCAAAACTAAAGTTATGGACTTCTTTCATGGGTCAGCTTTAGGTGGACACTCTGGGATCAATGTCACTTCAAAGAGGATCAAGTCACATTTTGTTTGGAGTCATATGAACAAAGATATCTACACCTTTTTTCATATCCTACTTCATCATCACCTTGGAAACACATAACAATGGACTACATTGTGGGCCTTCCTAGCAGAGGGTAAGAATTCTATCTTGGTAGTTGTAAGTATGCCCATTTTTGGGCTCTCCAACACCCATACATTGCTATTACTGTTGCAAAATTCTTCTTTCATTCTGTGTTGAAGTACCATGGATTGCTTGAATCTGTAGTCTTTGAGAAAGACAAAAAAGATTTGAGCAAATTCTGGTTGGAACTTTTCAAAAGAGTTGGGGTCTAGCTCAACCTCTCTACTGCATATCACCCTTAATCAAATGGCTAAACTGAAAGGGTGAATCAATGTTTAGATAATTACCTCAGGACCATGACATATCAGGTCCTAAAAAAATGGTTTAAGTGGTTGATTATGGCTGAGTTTTGGTACAACGCAAGCTTTCATTCCTCCCTAAACATGTCCCCATTCCAAGTCTTGTATGGTTATGAGCCCTCTGTATTCAACCCTGCTGATGATGCTTCAAATGTGGACTCTGTGAAGCATTTCTGAAGTGGATACAAGACCAGTCTAAGGTGTTGCGGGAGAACTTGAAGAAAGCACAGGAACGAATAAAACTTTATGTTGATAAAAAGAGGACTGAGAGAACCTTCTCTATGGGTGGTTAGGTTTACCTCAAGCTCCACCATTATAGACAGTACTCTGTCAATCTCATAAAGTCTATGAAAATCTCTACCAGGTACTATGACCCATTTCAGATTGTTGAGAAAAAAAGGCTCTATTACATGCAAGCCAAGGCTCCCTCTAGATTCCAAAATTCACCCAGTCTTTCATGTCTCACTCTTGAAGAAGCAGCTGGGGCATAAAAATCGCTCTTGCACTTTCTCCCTGACACTACTGAAGATGGGCAACTTAAACTCTAACCATTTGCCATTTTGCAAACAAGAATAATCAAGAGAAGCAACATTGCAGTGGTCCAGTATTTGATCAATTGGGAGCGTTCCACCACTAATGATGCAACTTGTGAGGGTGCTTCAATCATCCATTCTCAAATTACCTGTTTGGATTCGCAAAATTCAGGCTCGAGGTCAAGCTTAGTTCGAGAGGGGAGCATTGTCGGGATTGCTTGTGCCTCGAGCTTTTTCAAATTCAAATAAGCCTGAGAAGAAGATCAATACGGCACGTTTTACTTCAGTAAACTTTACACGCGTGAGCTCCTCGCAGGTGTACCTCACTATCGCGTGTCATCTCCGCATTCACTCCCGATATATTCGTTAAAAGTTGTCCTTCTTCCTCGTCGCGGTGGTCCTGCCTCTGCAATTGTGGTCGTGGCACATTTCTGATTCTCTGGCATCATGAGGGGTATTAGGGAGGAAAGGCTCGTTAGACTGTGTATTGAGCCGTCTTTGTAAATCCGATTTCGATTCAATCCAAGTTTTGAGCTTTCTCCTTAAGCTATTCAACATGAGGACCAGACCAGAGTAGGGGTGTTCAGATTACACCGCCACCAGTAGAACCGACTGGAACCAACCGACACCGGCACCGGAAGCACCGACGCCAGAGGATTCCAGCCCGACATCGATGACAGAAACTGGAACTGATTCCATTTCCGGCCGGTGCTCGGTTTTGGGCCTGAGGATGGCTCGATTAACCGGACCGACCGGGATGGGCTTGAGTGTTGTGGGCTTTAGTGTAGCCTT
>JAYMSW010000444.1:0-22752 GCA_036897725.1 Erodium texanum | reverse complement strand
AGATACGCATTCAAAGTGCTTCAGGTCCTTTCACTTAGGTCTAGGCTGGTTGTAAATCGGTACACGAGCTATGCTCTGTGAGAAGTTGACTATAGGAATTATATTCCCACCAAAACTAGATTGTTAGGACTTTTGCCTTGAACGTCCAATAGATTGTATGTATATCTTCGGGTTGATATATAAAATTGCGGCAAATCTTTTTTAAAAAATGATAAAGTAAATGTTATTCTCTTTTAATCATGTTTGAAGTTAAGCAAAATTGATATAAGTTTTCATATTTAAGATCTTAGAGTAATTATAATGGTTGAGTCAGACTACATAACCTCGCTTCTAAAAAATATTGTCTAATCTTTAAATTATTCATCAAGTTTGTCACCAAATCGTCATTCTGCTCTACAGTGAGCTGGCTATATTAATTCTGATATCGTCTGTCAACAAGATAAATAAAAAAAATCAAATTCGGCTAAAATTATATCTAAAAAACACACGATTCAATGTAAACATACACATTACAATTACAAAAACAAACTTAAACTAAAAAAACACGATAATTAAACTAAGGAAAAAAAAAACATGATAGCAAGACAACTTCAATGACCCCCATTCATGATGTAATGACACCATTTTCCCTCATCCTTAATGGGACTCAAACAATTTTTTTTTTTGTGAAGGGCCGTCCGCATTCAAGAAGGTATCGACCATCTGTCGCAACTCCCACGTCAACATCAGTATGTTTAGGCGTCCGATTTGCTACACTTCTGTGTTTCAGTTCGAACATTTTCACGTTCTTACTTGTTTTCAGCTCGTGGTCCTTCAGTTGCTTGCGGCTCTAGGTAAGCCCATCCACAAGACCTTCTAGCTGTGCAAGTACACATGGTTCTTATAGTTGTCTACAACCTCAACGTAAAACAACCAAACAACAATGAGTCGAATCTTCTCCTAGAAAGACCACAAAAAATAACGAGACACGACTACTAAGAATTGGGAAGGAGAGAAGAATCGAATCGGTGAGAAATTAGAATGGAGATGAGAATTGTTTGTTGTGAATCAAACAATAAAGAAGAGGAGAATTTATAAAAGAGGATTAGTTCTTCTGGCCATGCAAGTGCACTTGGTTTATAGGTGTCACGTAACCGGGTTGATTGTGACAGAAAGAATATCCACGGGCATGAGGATTCTATAGCGAAAATAAGATTTGCCTCTGAAATCGCCTTTAACATGGAGAATACAATGAGGAATCATCCAATGAAATGATTATCCTAACAAAATAGAAATTTTCAATAAAATCGTGTCCTAATCTTTGTCTCATAATTGTTGCTCTTACAAATCAAGGTCTTATATGTATGAGACCTACGTGAACAAGAATACACTAAGCACACCATGAAAAGTAACTTGATTACTTTAGGGCAAGGCCACTGGGGGTGTCGAATCATGCTAACTCATTGGCAATGGTGCTGGCCCATTACCCCCACGCGTACCAAGGGTGGAGTTGAGCTGACTCTACTGACGCAACAACTCCGATCACGCGTCAGCCTCTTACACGCTGTTGACTATGCCGCAATTATTATTAGGGTTCGGCCCAGCCAGGCCGATCCTATATATACCCCTTCAACCCTCACACATCAGCACATCCCCTACCGACCCTTGCTGCCGACCCTTTCTACTAACATATCTTCACTTATCTCCAGCCTATCTCCAGTGCACAACCACCCTCAACAATGGCAACAACTCTGGCATGGCCAAGGACGCAAGAGGAGAAGACATGACTCATCTTGGCGTGGTTACATGCCTCGTCATGGACCGGCCAGGATTACTGGCGCGATGTGCACCTCCGTTTCGTCGAGGACATCCCGGACGACTAGAACGGCCCGGATCAGAACATGCAGCATTGCAAGGACCACTAAAACAAGTGGAATGTCGAAGTGGTGGAATACGAGCGATGCGACCGCCACATCCGCACCATTGTGGACGTCGGGATGCACACTGAAGCGGAGCTTGAGGGCATGGCCAATGGCGAGTACCAAAGCCGCCGCCACTGTGTCTTCCCATGAATAAGTGGTGAACGTTCCTCGTTTGGTCGAATGGGAAATGGCGTCATCGCTACATGTGAACCGGTTTTATGTTATCGTTATTTATGTTCAAGTATTTTTTTTCCCGAGTGATTTGTGTTTTTTTTTCTTCTTTTCCATGTATTTTTTAATGTAATTTTATTTTATGTTAAACAAAAAAGTATTTAAAAAACTATTTAGTACCGGTGCCACCAAGCCGACCCGGTAGACTAGTTTTTCATCGACACCGATGTCATCACCACGACCTGATCCTAATGACTCTGATGTGATAGGCCAGCATCGATGCCGTAGTGGCCTTGCCCTTACCTTCCTCTTAAGAAATCTGGACATGTAGATGTTGGCGGTGAAAACTATACATTGCGTATGTAGGAGAAAGTGTTTTTTTTTTATGGAAAAAATAATGTTAGCCTTAAAACATCTATAAAGGTAGAAAGAGATTATATATAAATAGTATTTAAATTTTCAGTGTAATGGAATTCAAACAATTCATAATTGTAGAAATCAATATCAGAAACAGTCGTGAAAACAAAAGTGTATTCAAATCAAAATTCAAACAATTCATAATTGTAGAAAACTGTATCAGAAACAGTCGTGAAAACAAAAATATATTCAAATAATATAGACACTAAATAATTAGAAAGACGTGGAATTTTAATTGAAACAGATAATAGATAAAACATAAAATGAAACGTCATTGGACAAGAACATTTCCCATAATGTAGAGATTCTCTTGTGGTGTTTCGTTTTTAGGCGTTGTCGTTCTAGATGTGTCCCTATTCTTTTTTTTTTAATTCGCTTGAAGTACATCTTCGTTGCATGGACCTTGGCCACCTTTAGACTCGTCATCTTGATCTCTAGGAGCCCTTCAGCTTTAACTTTCTCTTGACCATGCCGACGAGCGGTAGAATAAACACTCATTGGAATGTAGTTGGGTCGATCAAAACCAAAAGTGAAATCTATCGCAACTAGGTTTCAATCAGGTTTCATGTTGATAAGATGATAAGAGAGGTAACACGAGGTGTTAAGAGACAAATTGGAGGAGATGAATGAAATGATTTCAGGAGTCTGTTGTGGATTGTGCTAAGTTTGAGTGTTGATTTAGAGAAAGGAACAGCAGACGAAAGAGTTGCTGTGTCTCCAAGGACTATTGACAAATCCTCCATGTTAAGTATAATCCTCGGCTAGGGGAGTTCAAATCACTGAAAGCCAGGCAATTTCGCGCCGAAACATTTTGAGATATTTAGAGCCGTCCAAATCATGGTCGAATTGGAAATCGATCGATGATTTTCATGAATTCTCCAATCAAATCGTTCCCAATACATCAGATACTCTAAGTAGGTGTCTTATAATTTAATACTATGGTTCAATCAAGATAATACCAATAGAGATTGTCTACGAGATTAAATTCAACACTTTATTATGTTCCTTTGAGTTAAACTACTTAAGTAGCTCAAATTACAAAAATATATAATTATGCATAGAACATAAATGGCCAATCCACATATACCAATACAAAGTGAAAGTTGTTTTCCTATGCAGTAACTTCCTGAATTGATTTTTTTTTCCTTTTGCAGCTAATCTCTCTATCACTCTAAAAAGTAATTCTGGTCGTACAATTTGTTCTTTAGCTGCACATTGCCATCTGTATAGTACATAAAATTAAGTCCCACAATTATCTTAGTTTATATCATGCAACTTAACTTTGATTCACTCAGTTAAAGCCACCTCAGAAACATATGTTTATTTCTATTTGCTAAGTGGGAATGTAAAAAGGTAAGGGTGAGAAAATGACAGGGTATAACACAAGAGACACACAACTTCATGACTCAAAACAAATGAGGGATTACTCTCATTCTCACACAAAAACTACCTACTCAACCATTAGATACAAAACAAAACTGATCTCTAAGTTTGACAGAGCCTGCAAGAGTTGCAAATTTGTCACCGGAAGGACACCAAACCTCTAGTAAGCCGATGATATAAATCAAATCTCGTGTTAGAACAGTTTCTGACCAGGTGACAACAATAGGCAAATAATAAATAACATGAGTATTCTTTCTGAGGATTATCATACACATATAAACATTTTCTTTCTTTCTGACCTTAGTTTCTGAGCATTTTCTAGGTGCAATGTTCACGTATTATGTCCTGAATTTATTGGTAAAATAATTAAGGCTACATCGTATACTTTACTGATGTGATGTGAATATGATTTTAACAGTATGAAATCAGTAATTGAGCGATATAATAAAGCAAAAGAGGAGCATAACCAGATGGGGAGTGCAACCTCTGAAGTCAAGGTATACTCTTCACTCTCTTTATCCTGCAATTTTACCATGTGAAGCTTAAGTTATATAACTGAGTTTCCTTCGGTATGTTCACAAAATAGACAATTGATCATTTGTAGTAATTATAACTAAAATAAGTACTTCTAAAGCTCGGGGCAATAAAACTATACCAATGATACAAATAAATGCATACTAAAATAATATACATATATATTCTGGTAAGTGTGTTAATAACTCAACAAACCAACCGTGCACACATTTTTAAGCTGTTAAAGTCGGTCCAAAGTAGATTCAGAAAAAAGAGGAACAATTCTACAGTAGCAAATGCACTCCAACCAACCTGATTTAAATTTGAGCTTGGGACCGGCTGTGTGAAGTAACACAGGTGGAGTTACCACTTAATGTTCAAATTTATCCATAAATAAGGAAGAAGAGAAAGTTCTTACAATTTTACATGTCTAATAGAGCTGAGCTAAAACTACTAGTCATATCTATAGTCACCTTAAGCTCAATATTAGATATGATATATGAGATGTTCCTTGTAGGTTATTCTGGGTGAATAAGTACAACATGTGAAGCTCTAAAATAACAAATTTTCATTTCTTCCCCACAATACCCATAAATGAAATTGTTGTATTTTCCAGTAAGCTCTATCAAGTGTGTTATCCAAAAGGCAAAGGGATCCTGTATGGTGCTCTCTTGTGTTGCCAAAGTGAATGTGATATCACATTTCTTCCTAAAATGTGGTACCCTCAGGTTGTATCTCTCAAGGGAGAATGATGCTCAATACTATTAAACTAATAATAGCTTAACTATACAAGAAAAGAAAGCACGCTATAGAGATTGCAGAATGAATCAAATAACTCTAAAGTGCAGATCTAAGGACATCAAGTTTTACATGTGAAAAATGACTTGATACTTCTCAAAAAACATAATGTTAAAGCCTTTACAAGTCGTCAAGCGAACAGGAGATTTATTATAATGTTAAGTATATGATTATATAGTAACAGACCCAAAGGTATTTGCAGTAAGAATATCAAGGATTTGAAGATAGATCTACACATTTCAGTCAATTCAAATTGTTCAAGAGATTTCTTTATGCCAAAATATAAAGAAACAAATCTGGCCAACATGAAAGAACTATTCCAATTTGCCAATAAAATTTAATACCATATCTTGTTATGCCTATGCTATGGCGTTCTGTATGTCTGCTACAACATTAGGAGTGCAAGTACCACAGATCATTTTCCTCGTACCTAAGTTTCTCGAATATTTCATCGCCTTTAGCTACCTAAATATTTATCTTCTCATGAAGTACTTGACAATTATGTGAACCAAATTATGATGCAGAAAGATGGCATTAATACATAGCACCAATCGGTTATTATCTTTCTACAGAAACATGCACTGTGTATCCAAAAACTGTCGAGCTAAGATAATTTGTTCCTTAACCCGTGCAGAAAAGTCTAGGAGCTTACCGTCTTATCTTCTTCTTTCTCTTATATCGCCAAAGCCCATATGGTTATCTGAGCATACTAGAACAATATTTGCAACCATAAATTTCCAAATGATCCCAAGTTCTGATAACCCTGCTCAGAATGTGGTGTCATTTCCATTGGCAATGAATGTTTACCCTAGGGCCCATTGAGGAAGCAGCTGCAGAGAAACGAGTTAGAAACTACATGTAGTTAAAAAGAAGCTCCTGATGACAAGATACTATAGAAGTGGTTCCATTAAAAGATAGTTCGTTGTATTGACAGATTAGCAGTGCATGATAAATGCAGTTCCAGGTATCAGGAGAAGAAATTGTCAACCCACAATGGGGGCTATAATAAAATTATGAACAGATCGTGAAAAGAATGAGATTAGATTATTCCAAAGAAAGAAAGCAATGATGAAATGCTCAGTTTCCCATATGCACAGAAGTAATGTTGCACCTGTTTCTAGGAATTCCTTCTGGAACTGAATCCCCAGTAGCAGAGGAAACGCGGAAAAGGTCTCCTAGTCATGCATGGAGCTTTCAAAATCACCCAAACATTGGTTGCTGATAAGAGCCATCTCAGAAAACATTAGGCCTTTCCTGTACTAAGAATTATTTATTTTGTTTTAGAATTTCCTTCCAGTTTAAGAAATAGTAGTGCAAGCATATAGGGGAATCCGATTCTAAACAAACTCAAATTAGGGATATGAACACAAAAAATCGCTATTTTCCTCATCATTACCTATAGTCAAGATTTCACCAATTCTCTAGCCAAGCAAGTTCTTCTGTTCTGTACAATCTGAACACCACTTCCATTTTACATGAATTTTTCCTTAATAGTTGGCCTAAAAAATTAGACCAATCACAATTTTCTACATCAACAAAGGATGCAACTAGAAGGAAAAAGTGTTAACTTTCACAAGACATGCAAAAATCAGCAAATAAGACTAAAAATAAAAGCCTTCAGTCAAATTTGCAATACAGCCCCGATGTCGTCTAACAATAATAGGAACTCTTTCCCAGTAGTTCAATCATAAGTTCTGTTAGTGTGTAGTCGGTCTCAGTATTATTAGCGGTGCAGAAACACAAACGAGAAAACAAAATAAGCATATTGTGCAATCAAATTGTATTGTTTAGTAGTCAGTCAAATTTAACTTGACCGGGGAGGATATACCCTATAGGCATGAACCCACTCTGCTAAAAGGAGAATGGATCTGAAGGTCACAAACCAACCAATCATCAAGATTACTAACCCATAGACCATAAAATAAAGATGTAGGTGTTATGTATATACATCTTGAATAACAAGCTCAACACCTAGTCTCTCTCGTCATGTCATATCAATAAATGACCAACAAACAAACATCTCTTCTAGCAAACACCTCTTTTTTCCCATACCATGACAAGCGGCCCTTCTAGCAAACTCCTCTTTTCCCTAACACGGAATCATCATTCATAATCCAGATGCCTTAGAGAAAAGATATATAGCTCAATTAATTTTGTAACTGAGGAACAGCCTATGACTTTCAAAGAGAAATGAAATGTGGTATATACTACCCCCATCACTAGTTTGTCGTCCATGCACCCTCAGTGAAATTTTCTCATCCCTGAATGTCAATGCCAAATAAAAATATCATAAAACCTCTGGAACACAAGCACTATGTGGTATCTAAGCAGTTGAATTCTCAATAAACATCTAAGAATCAGTTCATAACACATAAACTGTAATACCTTGCTTCCATGACCAAAAGCACTAATCTTATATAATATTTTATGCAAGAAGAACCAACTCCCATGATCAGACTTAGGAATGGAAATCAAAACTCAACTGAACCCAGCCCTAATCTCCTCATAGGTAGGCTAATTCAACTATTCTACCATGTCGATTCCAATCTTCTTCATTGACATCCCACTAACAGGAAAAAAATAAAGATGATCGTATCAGATACGAAACCTATTTGAGTTTCAATTTTAACTAGTGTATCCAAATCTGAAAGTTTTCAGGCCGAGATAATTGAGCTGTTGCTCATACTACCATTTAAAAACTTTAAATTGCAAAATATATCTTAGAACTTAAACAGGAAAATCTTTTTTTTCTCTGTCAAAATGCTCCACCTGACAAATGACTTCACTATCCAATATCTTTGAATTTTAATAACAAAAAATATCTCAAGGGTAAGGAAAAGCTCCATCTACACTTTCCGGTAGTTAATCCACCCAAAAAAAGATTTGTTATTAGAATAAAAATTATGTGCATTTTTAATATAAAAAAAATTATATTCCACAAAGTGTAGAGTGTCCGACAGGGAAAAAGAGAGTCACTATCTTCATTTTATTGAATCCTTATCTCTATTTGTCATATTAGTTTATCGTTTCTTTATGCTATTTTTTTTTTTTTTTACAAAATTGAGAGTTGAAGAACCCAATCCTTAGTGGGAATAATGTATAGGGAAAAGAAAGAACAGCAAGCCCACAATCGATGAAACAGCTAGAACTTCATCTAAACTTTTATTACAGAATAAAATAGTGCACACATGCAAGCTCTGAATGCAGATATTCACAGGCAGAATGTTCATTCTAGCAATTCAATGGAACGGAAAAACCAATTAAGAAGCTATAACAATAAACTCAGTAAGAAAATGGTGTAGAAATCCTATGCACCCATAACAAAAATATGCCATTACACTTTGAGAAGAATCTCAGCTTATAACTAATTATGGCTATCACACAAGACTTCATAAGATGTATGAAACTTTATTCACATGCACATGTGCATGCAAATTGGCAAAGTTCCAACACCCTATAGTTTTAGCTAGTTTAACATACATGCCTAACCAATTCTTATTGTTGCTTTTCATTAGTAGGTTTCTCATAAGATGTATACAACTATATTCACATGAGCATGTGCATGCAAATTTGTAGAGTTACTAGACCCTGTAGTTTTAGCCAGTTCAATATATGTCTGATCAATCTTATTTGTTTAATTTGTATTTGTCTGTTTCTCACTTGCATGGACAGTATTTTGTTTGGAAATTGGTAGATGCCTCAGATTTTGAATAGTTTTTTTTTCCAATAAATATGTCCTTTATAATTGTCTAGAGCCAACAGTGGCTGATATTGTCTTGGTTCTGTCACTAAGTGAGAACACTTTAATCACTAAACCATACATTGTACTCACTAGTTCTGGCAAAGGGAGGCAGCAATATTGAGGCAACAGCTGCAGAGCTTGCAAGAAAATCATCGGTATAATCCCTTCCCTCTCAGCATATTTTGTTCCGTCGTTTGTTGATGAAGAAAAGATGACACTAGAGAAAGTAAAAACATTTCCTTATTTTTTACATGTTTGATACTTCACTGACTAGTGAAATAGGTGTTTGACCACATGAGCCTCACCTAAACTTGAGAACACTATCAACTATTCTAAATCAGGGTACTTTCATTTTCAAGTGCATGCCTGCTTGCACACCCACAGACATATGCCAATCTATACACTTACAAGCACACATTTAACAAGTATAAGAAATAAGAAGTAGCTGATTCCTTTTTTGCTCAACATTAGGGCATACTTCATTGTGGTAACTGGTAGCATATTATACTACAAACAAAACAACTTAAAACATTATATGAATTTAACCTGATACAAAGTAAAAGGACTGCAGCAATCTATATCATGCATTCTTAGGAAGAGCATAGTGGAAAGTAAAAAGATGATCACGAATATGCTTTTTTATTAGCTATTCTAGGCGACAATTGTATGTACCAAGATTCGAACTCGAGACCTCACCTATGTAGAAGCAAGCTCTTAACCACTTGGCCAACTTATGTTGTTGATCATGGATATGTTTGTACACAATAATTTATTTCTATATGCAAAAGCTATTCGGTAGAGGACAAGTTCCTACAGGAGCATATACCCACAATTTCAGTAGCTCAAGCCTTAACATTTATATGTGACATAAATGTTGGAGAATAAAAGTGTAATTATTGGAGTAAATGGTTTGTTCCAAAATGGCCATGATATAATCTTTTATTCTACCAACATTTTTACCTGACAAAACAGGCAAATGATGGGTCAAGAGCTGTCAGGGTTGAGTGTCAATGATTTGCAGAGTTTGGAAAACCAACTGGAAATGAGTCTTCGAGGTGTCCGTATGAAAAAGGTTTTAGATTTTACCCCCACACCCAATTTTGTTATTCGTTCATAGTCAAACACTTGATTCAAGAGTATTTGCATGCCACTGACCAAAACTTTATTTTTGTAGGACCAAATCTTAGTGGACGAAATAAAAGAACTGAACCGGAAGGTCATGTCCTGAAAAAAATATCTACTCAGTTTCAGTTTTATTATGAAAAAGAAAGTCAATGCCTAAATTTTATCATCCTTTATGCAGGGGAACCTCATTCATCAGGAAAATGTGGAGCTCTATAAGAAGGTAAACCAAATTTCTCAAGAAAACGCGGATTTATATAGGAAGATACGTTCTTGGAAAAATAACACAAACTTCATTCAGTAATACTGAATCTAAGAAAAATAATAGATATTTCAACTTATGCCAAATTATAAGTTGTTAAATAGTTTGTCACCTTGAACTAAGAGATTTGACCTTCCAGGCTTATGGAACAAGGGATGCAAATGGAGCCAGAAACTTTCTTCTCTCAGATGGTCTAAGCATTGGAGATGGCTCACATGTTCCTGTGAACCTCCAGCTTAGTCAGCCACAACAGAACATTGACACACCAACCAGGCCGACAAATTTGGGGTACACTTTCTTCTATGAAACAAATATTTCATTCGAAATACTGTTTTCAAAAAATGTAATCCCAAAAATCATTTTGTTGGAAACTGCAGCAGAGTACAACTGCATTAGCAGGAAGAAAGATCAATCGCAGGTGATGTTATGTGGTTTCTATCAACAAAAAAGTTGACCATGGTCACAATGTTATGCTTATATTGGTAAGGTCTGGTATATATGCCAGAGACCTGAGCCAAAAGACTTCAGTTTGAAATGATCACAGAAACCAACTTGAATGTGTGTGATAATTGAACAAACTAGCTACTTATGTAAAGATAAATTTAAGTGTAATACAATAAAGGAAAATGAAAACTGTACTTTGTGTAGGGTGCAACTTTAGTGAACTCAACATGTGCTTAATCTTGATTGGGGAATTGGCTATGGAGGTGGTATGTCCCGAAACTTATTTTGGTAATATCAACAAATCCATATAGGTACACAAATCTGTGTGTGTGTGCATGCACATGCATGTTAACCATACATGTACGCTTGCATATACAATGGGAATATGGAATGGCAAAAGAAAATAAAATACAGACAGTAGGAAAATCTCATTTCAATAAGCAGATTCATAAAAGATAATATCATAATACTACTAAATTCCAAAATGAACAATTACATAAAGGGATACTGTAATATGTACCTTTTTAGTTTATACTTCAGAGGCCAACGTTTTAAGGATAAAGCCAGAAGGTGACACCATTACCTGTCTAGCAATAATAACAGAAGTCCCAAAGCACTTCACATTTTGCATGGTCACTCTAACAGTACCCAACAACCAAGGCATCTGGAAATCCAGTACTGTCATCCAAAAAGAATACTAACAAAATCAAACTACAAACTTAAGATATCATAAATAGGATAATGAAGCATGCATTTTTAAGGATTTGGTCCGCATTTCAATGAAACTTAATAACTACAACGCCATACAAGAATAATATTAATTGTTAGTCTATCCATATGTGCCTATACAAGTGCAAGCAGCTATAAATAACAAACCAAAAAAATGCCATGATGAAATTAAGGAGGAAACATGTATGCTTTATAAGACTGACGCAAACAAGTGTCAAATGAATTCCAAACAATAGACAGCGAACTTACGGCAGCAAAATGAACCTCACAATAACAGCTATGCTGTCCGATATTGGATACGATAAAATAGGTAGAAAATCAAAAGTCCAATGTCATCTATCAGAGAGAAACCCTGCAAGCATGATAGAACAAGTCACTAAACCAATATAATATCAGCAATCAAAATTTTAAATGCAGAGAATCTTACTAAGCCACAAAGCAGTGACTGTTTATTCAAATTAATTATACAACATACAGTTATTAGGATACTCTATAATAGAGCAACTCACTGAGGACGATGCTATACCTGAGAAGGCTAAAGTAGATAATCTAAACTACAAAAAGATTTAATCATGAAACTTAATATCCAGTTTTTATCCGTGCTTGCAGGAGAAAAGGATTTTCCGTTCCATGAGAGACCAGATCATAACCATCATCATAACTGAAGAAGGTAACATATAAATCAAGATCAAACTATTGCCGCACAAAGAGATATCCTCGACTTAAAATGCTAGCACAGGCAAGTTTGTTTTTTCTTTTCCTACAATAATAGTTGTTTTATTAAATCAAAAGCCAGTTAAATACTGAAATTAGTCCCCTTTTTTTTCCTTTTTAAGGTTGTTTGTTGGCAGTTAAAAGAAGTCCAGCTATCCTGAATCGTCCCTAATTGGGCCATTATTTTTGTGTTGTCTTTTGGGACAAATCATTAAAAGAAAATCACAATTGTGTATAAGTCTATTACATGAAGATTCACTTTGCATTATCAACCTATGGAAATGGTATACAAGTAGTTACAATCTTGAAAACCGTGTGATACTTTAAAGACATGGATTTCACAAATTCAGCAATTACCATTGTGCAATACTATAAGTAAATCAACTAAAAACTGTAGTCTACATTCCTTTCACAAATGTCTCTGCCAGTAGCTAGACAAAGTTATTTCTCGAAATCATCATGAACTGTTTGAGGTACTAGTAAATAAATATGGATCATTCTTGATTATAAATATTCACTTTGTTCTGATTTAGTCCATGAACTTAGTTTTGTTCCAATTTGGTCTCCTAACTATCCAAGTTGTTTTGATTTAGTCATGTCACATAGATAGAACAAATACTATATCAATACACTGGAACAGATTGGATAATTGTGGGACTAAATTGGAACGAAACCAAGTTTAGGAACTAAATTTGATCTAATTGGATGGTTCAAAGGCTATTTTGGAACATTTAGCAATTACAAATGATGAAAATTTGTAAACAAGAAAATAACACAAAAGTTTTCAGGGTATTAATCAGTTCACAAACTCAAATATTACAAGTGCAGTGTTCTGCACAAGCTCAAGAAAGCAACTTTCTCCAAATTGGGAATACTAGCATCTCCAAGTCCACAAACTAGTAAGAATGTTCATATCCAATCATGGGTTACTCTTCTAAATAGCTCAGTGCTTAAGTAGAAATATATTGACACTTATCTCAACTTTCAAGTCCTATAATAGTTCATATGCAATAGTTAAGTGAACACAAAACTAGTGATCCAATGGCCTCGGCCTTGGCAATTATAAGAAACGTGAAAGGATCCCCAATATATGCTCATCTTATATGGTCTTGGCATTGTCAACAAGTGAAACAACCAACAGATTCTATAGAGAGAAATACATAAAATGTTGAGAGTAGCACTCATTGAATGGTTCAGTTACCTGCTCTTGACCATTTAATGATAGATTCATATCATATACCCAGGTTTAAACAGTACATTTTATCTGGATTCAACAGTTTCCGTAACATTTTTAATCCTTCAATTGTCAGAGTAAAGGGTAGTTCGTACAAAACCTTATAAATAATTGTTTAAAAAAAAATCCATAAACCAAGCCTAGCTTTATGCATATACAAAGGTGAGGAGTTGCATGGATACAGGTAATGTTTGGAGTATTAGAAATAAAAAGAGGGCAACAAACTTTATCAAGACGCCCTCTCCCCTTCATGAACCGAGTTTAGCTCAGTTGTAAGTAATAACCGTATAACTAATGCAGATATACCCAATCATACCAATGATACCATTATTGAATGATGGATCGAACACTAATCTACTGATTACTACAACTCCTTAATTACTATAAGCACAATTGTTGAATCAAGATCCACATCATGAATCATTAAGATTTATTGCTCAAATCAAGAACGATATCAAAACATGAACGATAAGATTCTAATATTTATTTTTAATAGTAAATAGTTGTTGAATCAAGATTCAATCATGAATCATTAAGATTTATTGCTCAAATCAATAACAATATATTTCTACATATATTGTATATACACTAAAATATAAGAATCAATCTTAAAAGTGAGCCCAAATCTTGGTACACAATAATTGCTAATCAAAAAAGTAAATTATTTTTATAAGGATGTCTTGAGTCCATGATACATCAATCTTAGAAGTATAAGAATCATAAGTTTGGTGCTCCTTACTTCTACATAAGTAAGTGAGCCCAAATCTTGATACACAATAATTGTGGCAATAATAGAGCTCCTTTCTAGTTCAAAGGATGTCTTGAACCCATGATACATCAATCTCAAAAGTATAAGAATCGTAAGTCTGGTGCTCCTTACTTCTACATAAGCAAGTGTGCCCAAATCTTCATACACAATAATTACTAAACAAAAAAAGTAAATTATTTTTATAAGAAACTCAAGACTTTACTCAAATTATATATTTGGAATAGTTTTGCATTGTATATACACTAAAATGGTCGATATAATATATTTCCATGTCAAATACTTATTCTATAACCTACAAGTAACACAAAAACACATTGTGATAGGAATCTTCATGTGAATCTTGGCCTCATGTAAGACTAATAAAAGTTTGAGATGCATCTTGATCCTATATAGAATTAAGTAATCAACTGCATGTATATATGATGTATCTACTAGCCAAAATTTTGTTATTTCAGGAAAAGCTCTCATGGATTAATTTTTAGATACTCAATAGTGAGAACATTAATATCAATATGATTTCACATTTATGTGTCAGAAACCGTGACTTCACTCATTACGGCAAAGGTTAAAGTATCAAAGAGGTGCATATCAAAAAAAAAAGTACCAAACAGGTGAATCAAACAGGTTTTTAAGACTAATCACAACAAATTATTTACAGAACCAACCATGAAACTTGCAAAGAAAGAAAATTATCCTCACACCTGAGAGTGATAGAGAGCATAGGGCCCAAACCGCGTCCCAAATTAACTCTTTCATCTATGTTATACCTCTGCAAAATAAACGAAACTATAACATAAACATTTATAATTGCAGAACGTAAGACAACTCGAAAATGTAATGCACAAATATATAGTAGAAAGTTATCATGAGACTGGTTTCTTCTCTTTTTTTTCCTACAGTTTCTCGGGAACCAATCAAACCAAAACGTGAATACATACATGATCCCATTTCTATATGCAACTTTTCTCGAAAATCAAGAGCTTAAACTGATAAAAGAGGGAAAAAAAATTGAAGGGAAAGGTGGAGCAAACGAACCGGCACACATATCGTACGGCAATCGAGCGATAGATAATGCACATGATACAGAGAATCGCAATCCGAAGCAAGAGAGTTCAGAATCCGGCGAAAACACAAGGTCGAATCCGGAACAAGAGATCAGCTTCGTCAGAGGAGACAAGAACGTGATTGTAGACGACGGAGCGGAATGCGGAAGGGAGAGAGAATATGGGATTTAGAGAGAGAAAGAGATGAGAGAGAAAAAATATCTGAAGTTGGGTGAGGGGGAATATATAGTAGTGTTGGGGGACACGGTGGGGATGCCCCCACTAGATCTGCAACACCCAGAAATCAACCGAATTGGTCCTCGAGATTCTCTTGCTTTTGATTGGCTCAGAGTGTTCGTATTTTTTTTTAATATTGAAATATATTTGTGCATTTTAGAAACAGGGCACATCTGGTGTCGGCTTCTTGGGGATAGTTGCTTTTCATCGGCTCCTTGTGGGTGGTGATTGGAAACGGCTTCAGCTTAATGTTACCGGTAAAATTTATTTACGTTTTATATCGGGACTTTTCTAAGAATAGAGTTGGTAGAGTTTTCTCTGGTAAGTAAAACCTTAGAGTCGTCGTACATCAGTCATCGTTGTAAGGGGGATGAGCTTCCGAGCTCTCTCTCCCTCTCCCCCCTCTCTGCTCTGCTCTTTCGATGCAGATGTCGTCCGGTCATCGCTTTGTTGTCGCCTCTTCTGTCCCCGTCCTTCGGCTTTCCATCTACCGCTCCTCCTGCCCGGCGCCCATTGGTGCTCTGGGCGGCCGTCTAGCTTCGTACTGGATAGTAATATTTGCCATGGAGCGGGTTCGGTCGTCGCGCTTCCCAGTTCATGAGACATGTTCGAGATCGGTAGATTCATATCTGCGTCCATATCGTTTTATTTTATGTTTTTAATGTATTTAGTTAATAAGGTGTCAGCTTCGGCTAGTTTTTGGTACCGGCTTAGGCTGGGTTTAGGTGTCTGACTTAGATATCAGATAGGTTCGCTACAATGCACCTTCGGTCCTCTCATTTAGGTCTAGTTTTGGTCGTATGCGGCATGCAAGCTATGCTCTGTGAGAAGCTGGCTACAAGAATTTATTCCCGCTAAATCTAGGTTTTGTGAGGGCTTTTGCCCTGATCGTTCATCAGTTGCTTATGTATATATATTGGTTGACATATAAAATTATTAGTATTTATATTCCAAAAAAAAGAAAATTAAATCACACAGAAGAAAAATTATAGTATAACCTACAACAAATTAAGTTGGGGGAAAACTAGTCAAATAAATAAATAATAAGTTAGGAAAATATCTTCCGGGTTCAATCAATGTGAAGTGTTTTCTTCCATTTCCGTACGGAATTAATTAGTGATACAAAATAAGAGGTTGTTATACTCAATGTGGAGTATTTTCTTCCATTTCCATGCAAATTTAATTAGTGACACAAAAATATTGTCCTATACTGTACTCCCATTTTTGGTCACAAAAAAGATAGAGATGAAATGAATCTTTTTTTTGACATAAGAGAGATGAAATGAATCTAATAAAGTACAAAATCATCAGGTTTGATTCATAGAAAAAAGTACTTGACTCAAATTCAATATTAATGTGAATAAACTAAAAAAAAAAATTAAGCTCAAATGTGATCTGATTTATTTGTTTACTAAAAAATGACGGTATATTCTTTATAAAAAAAATGACTGTATATATTTTAAAAATATATAATACCATGTGGATATTATTAGATTTTGATCGGCTTATCTGATATATAATTAGATTTCAGGGTTTATTGGGCTTGACGGGCTTGAACTCATGTGCGGGTCGCAAATGCAGCTTCAGATGTGGGGACCGTGAGCAAGCTGAGTTTTGTTGCGGCCCATAATTATTTTTCCAACAATCTTTTTCAAAATCTTTCTGCTACAAAGAAAAGATATCGAAACGGTCTCACATTAATACGCTCTTAATTTAGCGTAACGTTCCCACGTCTCCTAGTCCACACTCCTCTTCTCCTATATCTTCTTCTGAAACGCAGAAGTAGATACACGGACAAAAATCCAGAATAGAGCCAAAAAACTCCCAAACCCTTTCATCTCTTTCGTTTCCGGTGCACTTCTTAAACACAAGGTATGAGTTCGCTTACGTCGTCGTTGTATCCTGGGAGACGGTTGCTTATACGGGGCAACAAGACGTCTTAAGGAAACTGGTTTGCAGGTCTTGACGAAATCATTCCCGCCGAGTCTCGCCCCATTCCCGATCGAGTCCAGTGCATGTTCCCGATTGGTTCCCGCACATGTTCCCGATCACCAACGGTAGCAGTTTCTGACCGAGTTCATCTGGTTACATTCGTGTTCTTCTTCAACAGGTTACGATTTATTGTTCGCAATTTAATATTTTTTAATTCTAGTAATTTTTATTCGTTCTTAGTATGATTTTATCTTAGAATATAACCCTGTGATCTAACAGTACTTGGTGTATTGTTTAGGTTTTGTCTATTTGTTAGGTCTTTCGGTGTCAGCGGCTGGTTAGGACCAGCTCAGTTTGGTTATAGGTAGTGTCAGCTTTGACTGGTTGTATAGGTGCCAGTTTCGGCTAGGTAATTGAGGCAGAATAGGTCTACTTCGGGGAGCGTTTAACGTGCTTGGTCCTTGCATTAGGTATAGTCGTATGCAATCGAGAGTTCACTCGATGAAGATTGCAGAGGTCTGTTCTCCAAACTTGGTACTGCCAGGGTCCTTGTCCGGTCAGATCAGCTGTTCGTCATGTATATCATTGAGATATATAATATTGGTGGCAAGATTTCTTTTTTAGAAAAGTAATAAAAATAAAATCAACTTATTTGTAAAATAGTATTGGATCCGAACAAAACTTATTTATTAGATAAGTCAAAACATTGAACTATATATACATTTCTCTCTCACTCACATCTGAATCTACACTTGAAAAACCTCACTTTCATTTTGTTCTCGATCTCCATCTCTACAGCAACGGCGCGCTCGATCATGGACACCAATCTCATCTCCGACGACCGAGAGGCCTCCACCAACGACCACGGCTGGCAGAAGGTGACCTACCCCAAGCGCAATCGCAAGCAGAACCCCTCCGATTCCTCCTCCAAGCTCGCCGCCAACGGCGTGTCCTCCGACAAGCCCAATGTATTCCGATCCCTCGAGCAGCAGGCGGAGGACCGCCCCCGCCGAATTGCCGATACCCAGAGGGCCGCATTCGTCGAGGACGATGCTCCTGTTAGATCTAAGAACCGGTCTGACGAGGACGATGATTACGATGACAGCGATGCCGGCGCCGCGGGCGAGAATGGCGGCAAGGCCGGCGAGCCCAAGAAGGTTAAGCAGAAGAAGCCGAAGAAGCCTAAGGTCACCGTGGCCGAGGCTGCTTCTAAGATCGATGTGAACGATCTGGCCGCCTTTTTAGTCGATGTATCGGTGAGCCTTCCTATCGGTCGAATTGCATCTCAGCATGTGAATTGGATTGATCTGTTAATTCATGATTGGAAATTTATGATTTTTTTTGGTGATTTGATTGCAGGGTTCGTATGAGGGGCAGCATGACATTCAGCTGATGAGATTTGCTGATTATTTTGGACGGGCATTTTCCACTGTGAGTGGATCTCAGTTCCCATGGATGAAGATGTTCAGGGAGTCCCCTGTGGCCAAGATTGCAGATGTAAGTTTCTAATTTCAATTCATGATTCTGAATTGCAAAAAGTAAAGAGTGCATATATGAATTGACATGCAGATCAATCTAATGTTATACATGTTTAGCTAGTCTATATGTTTGATTTTGTGAGATTGATTGAATTGGATCAGCATTTTCGTTTGTGGGTGTGTGTGATAGTGACAAAAGACCCCATGATAGTGTTTTTTTGTATCAACTAAAAAAAATCATACATTTTTATCTTTTGGTGAGCTTTGTCACATATTGCACTACAGCTCAGTTCATCTTGTGTTGTTCATATTTGCATTTGATGATTTGATTGGGCATGTGCACACTGCATTCACATTATTGTCCTTGCAATCTTTTTATTTGCTTGGAGTGGGACCTAATCTATTGATGCAATGTTCGACAGACCCCTCTTTGCCACATATCTGATGCTCTTTACAAGACATCTGCGGACTGGATCAATCAGCATCCTCCTGAGGCTCTTGGCTCCTTTGTTCTGTGGTGTTTGGATAGCATCTTTGCTGACTTGGCCAGCCAGCAAGCTGTTGCTAAAGGATCGAAAAAGCCTGCACAACAAGTACAATCGAAGAGTCAGGTAACTGGCGGTCAAGTATTATAATTATTCTATTTAGTTTGTCTTTGTGTTTTTTTTTTCGAGGGTTAATAAAAAGTTTATAATGCTTGGGATAGTAGTCCCTCTACTGTCCCCTTTTAAAAGATCCCCCAATTGAGGGGATGGAAGTTCCCATTTGTTTAAAAAGACTATTCTGTCTTTTAGTTCATTGGTGTTTGTCTTGTTGCCCATGGACCATAATCTGATTTCTATTAGTTAAAGAATGCTACAGTAGCACATATGTGAGGTTTGTAATTGTCAAAAATTGTTGGATTTCTTTGCCTTCTTAATCTTGATTAATATGCATTTATATTCAATCAATCTCTTTAGATCTCTTCTTGTGAAATATGGTAAGAAAATTCGGTATGACATTAGTCAGAAAGTTAATGTATTGATATTGAAAATCCTAGTAGCAACTGAAAAAGGCCTTGACTAAATATTTATTATTTGTTAACAAGTACTATTGTGTAAATTCGAATACTTTTTACTACAATAGAGACGAGTACCTAAGGGTCAAACATTTGGCCATAGATGGGTATCAAGTCAACTACTTTACACTTGCTGAAAAACAGAATTTTGAATTGTATATAACTTGACTGCTGTGGCATAATTAGGTTATACATTTACAGTTCCTGGAATTCATGGGTGGTTTTAAGTGACATGTATAGTGGCATTTTTATACCTCCTAAGCGCCCAATTTATTGCAGGTTGTGAATCTTTATGGTGGTAGTTATGTATTAGCTTAATCAGACACAAGCATGGACTTCGATCACCCTACTCTTTCTTTCACAGTAAATAATTAGTTTGGGTATCAAAAATACTTCGTATCCATAGGCTCTTACACACAAAATTGCAGGACGATATTTTTTAATACTAAATGTGTTATAAAACAGTTAAGGTGGAAGCCATATTAGCTTCTAAGATTATCCCACACTCAACTTCTCACTGTATATTAATGGGAAAAGATTGTATCAGTGATTCCTGAAGAACAGTTGTAATTGTATAAATTTCAATTAACTCATCATAGATATGATAAAATAGATCTACAGCCTAGACTCCTAGCTGTTCCAGAATTAATTCATCATAAGATAAGCAATGATGCAAGTATAAAAATATATGAATGCAAATTAAATGATTTATTTCTAGTCTTCTAGTTTTGTGATCTTTGTCAATCAAATTGCACTATTTAATGTGATTAGCATTTATGTATGACCACCATGGCTTGATCTAGAGGCCAAACGAGCACTCATCTTGCATGAGGTCTAATGTTAGAACTCTAGTAGAGGGACTTGCTTGGGGGGTCAAGGGAATGGGAAAAAAAATTAAAAATTAAGAAAGAAAGCATGTGTCTATTCATTTTCTGGTGCCTTTCCTTTTTATTAACTCAACATGATTTTGAATGGCAGGTGGCTATATTTATTGTTCTAGCTATAGTATTGCGGCGCAAACCTGATGTCTTGGTTAATTTATCGTCAACATTAAGGGAATCTACAAAGTATCAAGGACAAGATAAGCTTCCGGTTATTGTATGGATGATCTGTCAGGTAAGGGGATTAGTCTTAAGTACTGTGTCCAGGGCAGGATTTTCTTGGGAGCACAGTGTTCTAGCTTTCCTATTGAACCGTAAATCATGCTTACGCCATTAATTGGACTTTTTTGTTAGGCACAACAAGGAGATCTATGTGTAGGGCTGTATGCATGGGCACATAACCTCTTGCCTATAGTTACTGGGAAAAGTTGCAACCCTCAATCCAGGGATTTAGTTTTGCAACTAGTGGAGAGGTATGAAAGCATTCCCACTCCCCAAGATATATATTTGTATGTGTTTATATATTGATCTTAAATTCTTTAATATTTGTCAAATATAAATTGATATTACTGCAGAATCTTGTCCATGCCAAAAGCTCGTACTATTTTAGTCAATGGTGCTGTTAGAAAGGGGGAGCGATTGATTATACCTTCTTCACTAGAGATACTGCTACGAGTTACCTTCCCTCCATCTTCAGCTAGAGTGAAGGTACTTACTTCATGTTTTAAATATTCTTGACATATTAAGATCCCAAGTGAACAGAACTCCCCTAGTAATTGTTATTATTAATCTACTTTTCTTCCCATTTTACTGTTTTATAAAACCTGGATACTTCATACAGGCTACTGAGAGGTTTGAGGCCATATATGCAACTCTGAAAGAAGTAGCTCTTGCCGGTGTTCCTGGAAGTAAAGCAATGAAACAAGTCTCCCAGCAAATACTGAGCTTTGCTGCTAAAGCCACCGGGGAAAGTATGTGAACTTCACTTGATTTGGCTTTAATAGTGTATTGAAAAGTTAATTCTAGGTAATGAACATAAAAGCTTTACTCGCCATTTGCAGACAATCCCGGCTTATCTAAGGAAGCAAGTGGAATTTTCATCTGGTGTCTGACCCAGCACACTGATTGCTACAAGCTGTGGGTAAGAAGCTGTTATGAGACCCTTGTTCATCCAAGCAAGTGTAAAACATACTAATCTTTTTAACTGTACATTGGATATAAACAGGAAAAAATATATGAGGACAATCTAGAAGCTAGCGTATCTGTTCTGAAGAAGCTTTCTAGGGAGTGGAAGGAGCATTCCAGTAAGCTGACTCCATATGAGCCACTGAGGGAAGCTCTCAAGAGTTTTAGACGCAAGGTTACCTCCTTTTCATGCAACCTTTAAACCCATTAAGAGAATTGTTACGGCTCGTTTTTATTTACATTTTGCTTTGTTTTTGTGTACAGAATGAGAACATGGCAGCTGAGGAAGAAGATGCCGGTCGCCAAGCACTCCTCAAGGATGCAGACAAGTATTGTAAGGCTATATTTGGTAGGACAGCACGAGGGCACGGGTGCATGAAAAGCATGGCCTTGCTCGTCATTGCATTGGGTGTGGGAGCTGCGGTCATGTCCCCAGACGCCATCAAGTCCTTGGATTGGGAGAAGCTGCCTGAAGTTTTCAGTGAGAAACTTTCCGAGCTCTCCGGTGTTGTCAGTGCAAAGTTGGCTGAACTCTCTGTCACTCATTAAGGGACACAAAGGTTCACGTTTGGTTTCTCCAGAAAGGGCAAGCTAATCAAGTTTTGCCAAAAATAATGTAGCAGAGAAGAGAGTGTTGGGCATAATTTACAGTTAAAGGTTCAATTTTTCGGATTTGTTCATTTAGGATTCTCCTTGTTATTGGTTTCCTATTTATGCTTAATATAATACAGGAATGAGTA